>VYZT01009898.1:2764-50061 GCA_013400735.1 Pomatostomus ruficeps
ACTGTGTGCCTGACCTGTAAAGAGAAGAGTCCTTGAAGCATGTCTCAAACGCGGTGCTTGCTTTTACAAAACCCTCCACGCTAAGGAAGGAAGTTCAGCTGTGGAAACTGCTCCCAGGCTCGGGAATGCTGAACAGAGCTGCTGTGTGTGCTTCAGAACTGAGCTGTTATCACACTTAGGATAATTCAAGAAAATTAGAACCTTATGAGCATGATTGAATATTATTTTTGCTTCATGTCCTGCAGTTGTTGGTTTTTCTGAGTATTTCTAAGGTTGTTCTGTATCTGAGAACTGTGACCCTTTTCCTGACCTAGCAATGTACCATTACCTTAAATAACAGAATAATAAATCCCACAATCGGCACCATATAAAGGGGCCCCTATTTTTAGTACCATGAATTTGTCCACCACATTAAAGTGTATTTTAACAAAAACAAGTTTGCATTTGCAGCAGCATGTGTTTTCAGCTGTGATACTGCTGATCACCTCTAGCACTGACCAAAGGGGTATGTTAATGTTTTGCTCAGTTACATTAAAGGCAGTAACACTTCTGTCAGTTGCTTTTTTTTCCCCTCTTCAGAAGAGAATATACTCCTAATTGAACTTGATACCGCAAGGTGAGGCTGTTCAGCAGCCTCACTTTTGACGGAATTAATGGCTATTAAAAAAATTATAAGGTGGTAGTAGAAGAAGTTGTTATACAAAAGAACACAAACCAAGAATGAGAATATAGTCTTTTGCCTTCTTTTTTTTAACAAAATATACCTCCTTGCATTACAGGAGGTGGAGGCTTACTTTTAGAAGGCATAGACTCTTCTTACATATGCCATACCATTACCTCTAGAGACAGCTGTTATAATTTCCCCCCAGTAAATATCACTGGTGACAATTTCACCACCCTGTTTGACTCTCAGACCATTCATAACCCAAGCCTCACTAGCCACTTTCTCTGTGTGCTCTTACTAAACTATGTGTAAACCTTACACTATTCCTTCTCACAGTACCTCTTAAAAAACATGATTTACTGTACTACAGAGAAAAATGCACCCACTGTAATATCTCATCCCTTCAGACACCTGCAAAGATCAGCTGTGTCAGCCAGCCTCTGACCAGCTCTTGCCTCTCGCTGCAGCTCTCCCACAGCCCTTTCTCAGTTACTGCAAGAGAAGCCACTTCTCTACATTTTCAAGGCCCTGCGAAGTGTTTCACACTGAACACACCATCCTGCATTCAGAACACTCAGATTTACAACAGCCTCCGGGCACAAAGCTGTCAACAAAAATAGCTTTTCTCTCACTAACCCATGATATCATCCAATGTCCAGTTACTAGAATTTTCTATGACTATTAGCAAAACTACTTTAAATCTTCCTTCAAACTATCTTTCACCATAATGTCAAAAAGAAGTCATCAGCAAGGCTGTGTGATTTCCCGAGGCTATTCTCCAGCCTAATAGCTGGCAATCCTCTCGTGGATCAATACCCGTCTCTCGTAACTTGTTTTACACACAGAATCTGAGGGTTTTGGAGCTGGGACTATCTTCTTGTTACACAGCAGCAGATACACTCATGTATGGCTCACCATGGTTCCAAAATCAAACTGACAAAGAAAAAAAGCACATAAAACATTCCCTACAACCAAAAGCAGACAACATAAGGCAGTGGAGCTACACTAAGGAAAATTAAAGCAATTCAAGTAATGCTCTTAAGTTTTATGACATAATTTATATTAAACTACAAAAAAACCCTTTTTGAAGAGTAAAATGGTCACAGAATACCAGCATTTAACTGTCTTACACAGAGAGTGCACCAGAAAAAACATTCCTGATGCATATGTCAGAAGCTACTTATCTGCAAGAAATAGAGAAAAGTAATCTCTTGTTTTTCAGCAGGGTGTGTTGCCCTGCATATCTTTTGATACATCTGCTTATTACCTAAGATGTACTCAATAGCACACATCAGCAGGAGCTACACATAAAAAAAAATCACCTGCCAAAAGCAGCTAGGGAGGAGAGAAAAATAATTTTTTCCCTTTTGAATGCCAGATAACCAGATAATGACAGCTTGAGTGTAAGATAAAAATCAGGTTATTTTGTGTAACAATAATAAAGTATTTTCAGTGGATTGTATATTTTGTTTGGTGTTACAAAAATCTTCAAAACCACTACGACGGAAACCTCTTAAATAATCAATAAAAGGTTGCAAACTGCACATAAGCCTGTAACTCTTTTTCTTTGAAGGTATGTTGGGGCTGGGGATGCAGCCATTGTTGATACCTCTAGAGAGGAAGGTAGACAAGGATTTGGTATGTTTTTAAGGCATTGGATGAATTTTAATTAGATTTTAATTAAAAACCATAATTAATGGTGATTCTGACACCTTTGCCAGATATTTATTTTTACTGGCAAGAAGCAGTCATATTAAGACATAGCAATAGCTTTAATGTTCAGCTGTGAAGAGAACCAGACTAAATACACTGACAGACAGATGTTTGATCCCTCTAATTGCATTCTTTTAGAATTTACTTAAATCTTCAAATTAAGTAACCTGTGTCCAGTTGCCTATGAAATCACTCCATAAATTAAAGAAGAAAGTATGTAAGAGAGCGAGCATCGTATTTTACAGCCTGTTTTAATAATACTAAAAGCTCAGTAAAACTACAAAACCAACACCAAATATTATTTCAATTTTTAAGGAAACCCTCAAGGAATAAACCAACACAAACAACTAAATAAGCCAAACGTGCATGCTGATTGTTTTGCAGGGCATGGCAGAAGTAGTTATGCGTACATCTGGACAAGCCTGTCATCTGTCACATTCTCAGTTTCATCACAGCCTGGGCCAGTGCCAGAACAATGCAGGCAGCCACAGCGCCAGGCAGATGGGGCACATGTTGTTGAAAGACAACCTTCCCTGGCCAGTGCTAGCAGGCAAGCTGAAGCCCTCATCATTTCATCCTAAGTAAAATCTAATTTACATTTAAGGAAAAGGTCTAGTCTTGAGATTCAAACATGATAATTAAATCAGAGAGTATTATTTTTGAACAGAAGTAGAAGGGAGACTATTTTAGAACAAATTCTGCGGGTAAAAAAAAAAGCAATTCATATTTTTTAACTCTAGTGTACCTTATTTCTCTACCTAAATTGTACAATTCAGTGTTCAAAGTTCAAACCTTAGAAAGGACAGTTATATATATGAAAAATTTCATCCCTACTCTTTGAGATATAACGAATTAAGATTGAGATACAGATATAATTGGTTGCTCGCTCTTAAAATTGAACCTGAAAGAGCAAAAATCCCCTTTTGAAATGAGGTACAATCACAGAGGTACATGAGAAAACGTTATAACAGCTGCTTGGCAGTGACTGACTTTATGCAGAGCTAGTTCTTCTTATTAGCTTGGCACAGAATTAAAGAGCCTGGGAATGGGTAGGGGAGTAAAGGGAAGAACGAAGCATGCTAAGAAGGAAGAACTGCAGACAGGTTAGCAACATGGACATATAACACAACAGAAAGCTAAATTTGTTAGGAATATCACTGCCACAATTGAATAGAGCAGATCATCATATTTTTCTCCTTTATTAACTAAAGTTCACAGTACGGTGACTCTTCATAGAAGCATTTACGGCTGCAAACTAGAATTTCACATGAAGTATTTTCCTAATCACCTCATCCAAACAAACACCAAATGAAAAAAGCCAGTAATTCCAACCAGGTTAGGAATATGAGTACCAAATGTTAATATATGAAAGAAGAAAAAAATGCATAGGCAAATTGCAAGATTCATAGCTTTGAAATATTTTACCACAAATGTTAGTGAGGTTGAAAAAAATGCACTTAAATGTCAGTTTGATAAAAGCCAAAAGAACATTTTCCACATGTGTTTGCATTTAGGCATATTGAAACAAGATGGAAGAAGTAACAGTCATTCAAATGTAAGGTTAAAACATCAGCTCTTAAGATCATGATTTAAAGAAATTTCTCAAAGTTGGTTTTTTTTTTTCAGCAGAGGCAAATTTATGCAAGTGTTCTTGAAAAGCCTCCCTTACTCCAGATAATGTAGAGGAAGATATCCAGATAATCTCAAAAATATACATGATTACACTCAGAAGTATCAGCCACAAAGGAAGTTTTTCTGTTGATATTCTATAATGGTGGAGGAAAATGAAAACAAACAAACAAATCCCACAAACCCTATACCGCTAGATTATTAAAACATCACATTTCTGATTCTGTCTCTAAACACTACGAATGCATACACTATAGATACACAGAGCACCTTCTCAAGCCTTAAAATTGATGTATAATAGATAATTATTATAACAACCCTCCTTCTATTAAATTTCTATTCAAAATATTTTAAGACGTTTCATATAAGGATAGTAATCAAGAACACCAATATAAAGAATTTCTGTCAGTTCAGTAATTCACAACTGAAGGCTTTCCTCCCACTGTCTTTTTGAAAGATCTTCCAAAACAACAGGCAAGACTCAAACATTTTGTGAATACATCTAGGGATTTTCACCATAGCATTTGTTGCAAAACGTTGTAGGCAGAAGCAGCTCCCTGCCCTTATGCACAGCCAACAAGGACCAAAAGACATTGCAGGCAGGGAAAAGAATGTAGCGTTTACCTTTTCCATTCTTGGATGCACCAGAGTCTGTTCTGGAGCACTGAGGATCAAGGTCATTTCCTGTGTTATTTCTCAGCAGCATTACACCACTTACACTTGCTCCCAGTATACATCTGGCAGCTTGTGTACAAGAACGGTACTTCAAAAAAAACGAAGTCATTTTCTGTTTGCTTCTCAGAAGTAGCATGGGAAGAATATGTGCTTTATGAGACCTATCAGTAAATTCTTCATGTCCAAATTTACTTGCTAACTAAACAGTGAAAGGGCAAGTTGTTTATCATACTACAAAGTAGTGAATATAATCCTTTTAACATCAGTATCTTTGATCTACAGTAAAAATGCAGGAACAAAAGTAACACTAACTGATTTTGAAAATAAGACTAGATTTATTAGAGATCATAATCCTAATTATGCAACACATACAAGAGACTGCAATAGATGCTTCCCACTTGGCACAGTAGAGACCAGGTGTTAACTGTCAATAAACCTTTAGTGAATGCTAATTGAAACTGCTGTTTAACCAGCATCAACTTACTCCAGCTCACATCAAGGTGAAAATTTGTTTAACTTAGTAAAGTATTTGCCAATAATATTTTAATATTGAGACTATTTAGTCATCAAGAGATCTTAGATCATATCTTTGCTACAATTTGGATTATCTAAAGCTATAGTACAAATCATATTAAGCTGTAAAGAACTGACCAAAAAAACCCACAAAAAAATCCAGAGGCACATTTACACATGGTAGACAGAAATGTTTTACTACACAAATTTTACAGTTTGTACTTTTATCTGTAAATACATAAAAATTGTAAAAACTGTGTTAGGTGCAAAGTTTGGGTTCCAATTCAGAGCAAATAAGATATCAGAAAGTTTTGTGGAGCTGTTTCAAAACCAAGTTATAAACGAATTGTTTCCATGCATCACTCAGATCAATAAATATTTAATCCAAGTAATATTCTCTATTAACACAAAGTCCAAAATAATGGTGACAGTTGTTAACCACAATCTAAACCAATTTTTTTGCATTACAATAATATAAATGGTTCACATCAATGCAACTACGCTGCTAAAACATCTATTTTTCTTCAACCCTTTTGCTATCTTAAATTCTTTAAATTAGTAACCAGTTGGCACATTGAACCCAGGAAAACATTAAAAATAGATCAGGAGATATAAGTAGACCAAGAAGACAGTATGCATCCATTCTAAACTCCTATTAACATGCAGTGAACTGTAATAACTTTCCTCATGAACAAATAATGAGTGCAAAAAACCCTCCTTTGAGCACAACCATCAGTAAATACCAAGCGATATTTCCTGTTTAGTTCTCTTTATCCTCCCTGTCTCTCAATATCTCTCTCTGCCTTCATTATACATTAAGACAGTCACCTACTGATAGTTGGAAAAACCTTCCACGCTACTGCAGTTAAACTGACTCGGATTCTCACACAAGCATATTTATAGGTTTCTTGAATGTTTTGACCACAACACTACTACTCTCTACAAATGTTGTAGGTACTTGCCAAATTTCTAAAATGTAAAATAATTTATCTTGACTAACCCAGTCCAAGCCTTGTGGGTTAATTAGGAGCAGCACACACTGGTAATATCAGATTCAGTACATGGGATCAGTTTAAAGCATTTTATAGAGTGATCACAGCAATATGAGAAGAAGAGTTACAACAATATACATTGAAGGGTTAACACCTGCTAATAATGCAAAAATATTTCTCTCAATAAGGTATGAGAAAGTATCCTCTTTTACCTCAGTACTCCATTTATAAATCAAGAGGAAACCCGAACAGCTACATAATCAATGGAGAGTAAAAATTATTAGCTCTAAAGGAAACATCCTTTTGCCACCAAAAAAGAAAGGAGTCTTCAGACGTGTAAGACACTTTACAAGAGGAAGATGTGTAAACAAAGTTAGATAACTGTAGAGATGGTAAGTGGCATTAGAAGTAGCAAAGATGATACAAAGACTTAACACTTAGGCTATTCTTTAAATCATTTCATTTAAATCGTAGGGCTTGGGAGTCTTTTAACCCGTCTTTCAACAGTTCATCCTAAATATTTGCGCTTTTTTAAACAAATGAATCATCAGCACTACTGAAGTCTGGAATTTCAATAATACGAAAACAAAGCAACCAGACCAACAACTTTGATTAGTTACTCTTGCATTAAGTTTTTTACTTGAGTGGTGATATTTTCATCTCCAAAACAAGGCCTCCCATGCTTTATCAACACAAAACCTTCCAACCTTGAGGGAAGAGGTCGAAGGAGAGACTACAAATTGCACACAGAAAAAAAAAGTTAAATATAGTCTACAGGAGGGAGCAAAGCAAAGATGTTGGTTAATCCTTAAAATAATACATAAAGGTAGTGAATTTGGAGTTCTCTCAAAGGCACAAGCTTTATATAGTGCTCCTCTACTTACAAATCTTTTCAGGAGATTCCTCTAGAACTAGGTAACACATTCAAAATTTAGAAAGTGTATGGTGTTCTGAATTAGGAAGCAACTGTATTTTCCTCTCTATCTCTAAAAGGTGACTGTTTTCAATTAACCTTCTTCCTCAAAAATGTTTCACTATTATACCACTACCAGGCTCTTCATAAGTTTTCCAGTTTTTGAGATTTTCATACACATGATAATACAATAATAATAGTGAGTGCATGCTTATTCTTACAGGAAGATTAGTCTCCATTTCAACACATTTTCTAGCTGAAGTTTTAGTTACTTGACAGAGTATCTCCTGTGGAGATTAGCCTATTATTATTTGCTACAGACCCTCTCTGAAAGCAAGCCCATTTTCTGCAGATGACTCATTAACAAGCACGACAGAATGAAGTGTTCCAGCCTGAAATGCCAACAGCTAAAAATAACTCATCCCACAGCCTATGACAACTCAGTCCATCCCTTCACTCCATAGGCACAATCTCAGAGGGTCACCTTGGGGGGGGGGGGAATTAGCATATGCAATGAACTGGGGAGGGCAGGGCAAGGCAGAGGGGCATCAAGGGGATAGTTCTGCATAAATCACTTCAAAAATCCATGTTCCAAACAGCACTAAAAAGGCTAATTTCAGCAGAACAACAATTCATGGACTGAAAGGAAAAATACAAATATTTGATACAAATAAGACAACACTGAGTTTTCCTCTGAAAAAAGTAATTTCGACTTCCCCTGTCTACATGCACTGCCACTACAACACTAACAAGAGATATTTGGTGACGCCCTGTGTTACTCTTCATGCTCTTATTAACAAGCTTATGGTCAGCTGTTGGGAGAGAATCCCACCAGCTCTTTTGCTGAACAGTGTTTCTAAAAAGACAACATTTTGTCACAGGAGATGTGCATTAAAGAATTCTCCTCCACTCCCAAGAAGGCTGCAATGAAGGAGGAAGAAACTTACCTTCTTACCCTTAGGCCTGCCAAAAAATTAATTTCTCTCCATGAAGTACAGAACTACATTATGGGCCGTGAAATCACAGACTAGCTTAGGTTAGAAAAAACCTTTAAAGGTCAACTAGTTCAAGCCCCCTGCAAAAAGTAGGGACATCTTTAACTAGATCAGGCTGCTCAGAGCCCCATCCAACCTCACGTTGAATATATCTAAGGATGTGGCCCTTCTCTTGGCCCCTTTTAGCAGGTCCGTGTCTTTCCTGTGCTGAGGATCCCAGAACTGGATGCAGCACTCCAGGTGAGGTCTCACAAGGGCAGAGAATCAGGGCAGAATCCCCTCCCTCGACCTGCTGGCCATGCTGCTCCTGATGCAGCCCAGAACGCTGTTGGCTTCCTGGGCTGTGTGCCCACCACGGCTGGCTCACATTCAGCTTTCTCTCTGCTCATGGACCCCAAAGCATCCTCAGCAGGGCTGCTCCCAACCCCTTCACACCCCAGCCTGTATTGATAACAGGGCTTGCCCCGACCCAGGTGCAGGACCTTCCTTGCATTGGCCTTGGTTGAACCTCATGAGGTTCACATGGGCCCACTTCTTGACACAGAAAATCCCACGTGGGAACTCAGCAGCCACAGACCAGCAGAAGTTAACTTTGTCTGGAAAGCAGCTGAAACAAAACATCTGTGCATAACTGCCTGGTAATTAACTGTCTCACAGTTACCATTCATTTGATAATAACATTTTCTTCACAAATCAATTCTTAAGAAAAAAATGAAAAAAATTGAGTTTAATCAGAAAATAAATGTCTAGAAACAATATGGACAGCTGAACAATGACTCTTCAACACAAATACTCAGTAATGCTTGCTATACTCCCCAGTCCTTCCCTCTAGTCTCAAACACTAGTAATTAAGCCTTTCAACTGACTGGATGTGACCATAACTACGTTGTTACATAAAATCAAGAAGAGGAACATGAGCCACTTCAGCTGTTTTAAGCAGCCTTGGTCACCATTGCATACTGTTTTATTACTGAGAATATTTGGGTGTATTACACCAGAGTTAGCGCGGCTGCACCGCCTGCAGAAACACATTTGCCACACTACAGCAACAGTACCCAACCCGAACACATTTCAAGTGTAGTTTGTGAACCACATGCGGCCTTGTGAGGTGATACACAGAGCATTACTGAGTAGAGAGCTTAAAGACAGTGTCTCTCCTACAGATGGGGGGTGACTCCCCTGTAACCTTGAATATGCCACTGTTCACAGGCAAAGCCTTCTTCTAGCAGAAACTCCTGACTCAGTTGTGGCATAGGAAGAATGTCTCAAATTGTGCAAAACTTTCCCTCCCAACTTTTATTCCTTAATTCTGTAAAAAATAGTAAAAGTATAAACACCTCCCTACAAATGCTTTCTGACACTAGAAAATGTAAAAAAAAGGACACTGAAAACAAACATACTTATCCTCTCTCCAGCCAAGAATGACTAGTAGTAGTGAGAATATTGAACTTTACAGATGAAATATGCCTGAAAGTTTTCTGCAACAGAGCCATTATTTATATCAAGACTATCTACAAGTCAGCAGGAATGGAAACTTAACCTACCAAAAAACAAGCTGAACTGATGTCACTTACATCATGTTCTCACTTTGTATGCCATGTAATTCTTGAAGTACAAAATTTCAACCAAGGTGAATTAAGACCGACAAACCAATTTTATGTATTTCATTTAAATCCTTAAAAATCTAGACTTTTAAAAATATGTTCTTAACAGGTTATAATAAAAGCCATTATCTAATAATAAATTCAAAATCAGAATCTTCAGTTTCAACAAGTAGTATGATATCATGGTGAACTCTAATTTGTTTGCTTGAACAGGGTCTTTTCCTAGTGAGTAGAACAAAGCAGCTTTGAATCACAAACAATGCCCTGCAGTCAGTAAAACTCATGAGGTATTAATTTACAGTTTCATCTGTGATCAGTTAAACTGAATGTGAAATCTTAAACATCTTTTTAAAAAACACCACAAATAGCTCAATAAGATATTTTTTAAACAGTGCTTTAACAAAAACCATACATTATTAACTACTATTGTCAAAACAGAGCGAAATGCAAGTTGTGTTTAAAGCCTGCATTCTAGTAACTAAACAATAGTGAAAGATGCTATCCTTCAATAATATCCAGGAAGTTGATATAGAGGTAACCAATACAATCTTTGAAAATCACTTCACTGACTTTTAACTTATACGGGAATAATAATAAAAGCAAAAATAATAATAAAAATTAAAACTCCCCAATTATCAGAAAGAAGTATGTGTATGTGCATAGATATAAAACCCATTGTATGTGTGTGTGCATATATTTAGCTCACAGGGCAAACACTTGGAAAAGAAAAAAGAATCAGGTGTGAAAATGAGAAAAGTTACACAGAAAACCAGAAATCAATCTTCCAGAAGATTCTTCAATTCTGCTGTGCAGGAACCTGCACAATTTCTACTCATTCTCTTTTCACTCATATTCACATATCCCATCTTCCACAGTGTGTGATGCTCTGTGCACAAGGAATCTTGTAATTTCAGAATCACCTTCCATTTAATATTGTGCTCTGAATGCTTCTGCATAAAAAATTGTGCACGCTCATATTGTCAAAGACCACTGACATGGAGATACCCACTTGTAATCAAGACTAAAGAATTCAAGACAATCACACAGCTGACAGCTACTGTCACCTTCGTGGAGAAGGCAATAACTGCCGGTATAAATGCGGATGGCCAGTTTTAATGTAAAACAGGGCAGATTACTTTAAATCACTTTCAGAGATAATGAGTAGGCACATCCACACTAAAAATACTCCCAAAAGTAAACCCGTCTGTTTCATATACACACATCACATTGGTTTTGGAACTGATATTAACTATGCCTTCATTAACTTGTAGAAAGAACAACTATATCCACAAAATGTAAATATAAGATATCGCTGGACAAAGACACATCCTGAAGATATGAAGTATTTAATATTCAGAGAAGTTTCAACGACCTTTTCTTACCTCCTTTTACAGTTTTAGATCTTACAACAGAGAAATCAAACTTGGCTGGCAAAGATTGTTAAGCTAAATCAAGTCTTTGCAAATTGAAGAGCTCTAAGAGGCTGACCTGAAAATCTCCTAAAGAAAATGAACTGAAGTTGCTGTTCATCTGAACACATGATTATTTTAATACGCTTTTAACTTTTAGGACAGGAATGCAACAGCAATGGCAATGACAGTCAAGGCATCACATGCAAACCTCAAATTAAGATTTTAGAAGACAAATAACTATATTTTCCCAAGCCCTTATTGCAAACCATCTGGATTTAAGAATTTAATATATGCATGTTATCAGCAGAAATCTTGAATATGGACAAAACAAGAGCTTAGAAAGCAAAAGAAAAGAAGTGCTGGTTATAATTTTTTTTGCACCCGAACAGGCAGAATCACAAGGAAGTATTTTTTCAAATCCCTTGCTTTGCAAACATGCATGTTATCCATAACAGCAGGCCTGAGGAGAGCAACCATTTTCCATGTGTCCTCTTATTCCTGTTCTTGAGTAATGGTTTCCAAAATATTTTTCCCAACCTAACTGTCCTCCTGCTTTTTCTCTGGCAAAGACACCTGAGAACATATCATACTGTCCTCTGAATAAGAATATTTAACTTCATTTATTACTCAATTTTATTTGTACCCAGTATTTTATTTTATGGAATACCTGTTCAACTCCCTTATTCCCCTTCACCTATTTCTGAGAGGCACAGAGGTTTTAGGGACCTCATCCGCAGACCTTGTTTTGTTAACTGGGCTGTGTCTTCTATTTTGAAGTATTTTCTGTTTGTCTGGTTAATGTCTGTATTTGGGAGCCCTTTTGGAAACCATATTAGCTCTGTGTGGCCTCTTTACTTTTCAAGATAACTGCACCCTGCAACTCAAGTTTTTATTTAGAGGGTCTCCAGGTGGCAGATTTCAGTCATTCCGAGGCCGTGCATAAGGAGAGGGAAAACAGAGCGTGCAGACAGCTCCTTGCACATGTGCCTGTCTCACTGGTAAGGGCAGCAGATAGGTTAAACTCCTATGAAGAGTTACATAGGGGTAAAGCCTTTAAAAGTCTGAGGAGAATTTACACATTTAATTTACAACTAATCATTTAAATACCATTAGAACTGAGGCGACTGCCTGTATTAGATAATTAGGTATAACATTCAGAACAAGCTTAAATCTATTATATTATCAGTGGTTTCAGCTCGCAACAATAATCTGTTCACAAAGAACTAGTTTCAGTTATACTTCCCTTAGGAAAAATGAAATCTTCTGTAACACATTATTGATAAGAAAGTATTTATGTACACTTTTTGGCCCAGTGACTTCCATTATTTCCCCCTACTTGAATGCACCAATTTTTTGGTTAATACAGTAAATCTGTTGTAATAAATCTGAACCTGATTAATGATGCACTGTATCAAGCTAAGTAGAATTCAATTAGTGTATAATTGATTAGTGTGTAATTGGAGCAGAGCTCTAGATTTACCAACATTAATTAGGATGACTTATTACAGATAATTTATGTTATCATAATATATAACACAAAATAGAAGTATTTGGTTTATCAGGAAAGCTTAACTTAAGATCAGGTGGACATCCTCACAGATTAGAGAGCGTACAAACTAATGCCTGCAGAGTTCTTCAAGACACGTAAATCATAACAAGCTAAGTCTTTTAAAGAAAGTTAAATAGCTGATTAACCTTTTAGCCTGGATTTCCTAAGCAATTAGACTGTTCATACTAATTTACTATAATAGACCATTCTAACAGAAGAGGGCACATCTACAAAGCTGCTACAATTAAACATCAAATCCTTTCAGTCAGTACACAATATTGCCAGACTGAGAACAGAAGGATGGTTATTACTGTCAAAAATTAAAAACAAACCAAAACCCACCCCAAAAAACCAAAACACCTTTAAGGGTAAAGTGTACAAAGCATATGCATTTATTAAAGCAGCAGAGGGAAATAAGCAGCAGCAACTCAGCTATCAGACCTCATCCATGTTTGCTTAAAACTCCTTTGGATGGTAACTCCAGTCTAGACAGAGGGAAGAACTGCACATTCCCATGAGTACACTGCCACAGTAATTATGTTCATTATCTTGCATGCTAACAACAAAGATATAATAATCTACCAGTGAATAATTCATACATTGTCAGGTCCCTCTATGATATTCATTACTAATGGCACTACTCACAATGCAAGTTAGAATGCAATTTTTTAAAAGATGCATTTACTATATAAACAAAATCTTGAAAAGTCATTTTTACCTTCTTGGCCATTAACAAATTTAGCAACCAGTAGAAATATGGGGTTTTAAAAATTATTTTCTTATATATTGAAATGAATACCAAGCAAGAAAAGTGAAACAGCCAGTGGGCAAGTTCACAGATAAATGTAAAAAAAAAGTGTTTTAA
The DNA here is from genome assembly GCA_013400735.1 of Pomatostomus ruficeps. Taxonomy (NCBI): domain Eukaryota; kingdom Metazoa; phylum Chordata; class Aves; order Passeriformes; family Timaliidae; genus Pomatostomus; species Pomatostomus ruficeps. The sequence goes on from VYZT01009898.1 coordinate 16,289, forward strand.
GAGGCAAGACCTTAACACTTTTTACTGTAAGTTAACAACAAGAGTCAAAAAGAACAATCATTGGTCCTCTCCATCCCTTCTCCCAATGCTTGCTTCATTCACTACCAAAATTAAAACATCTTACCACTATTTTTATCTATGTACTTGCCATCTTTCTCAAAGAATCTAAACAAACATCAGATTCAAGCACACACATTAACATAACTGACCTACTAGCCTCCTATAACCAATAATTACAACATTTGGTCATTATCAAAACTAAATTCAGTCTCTATACCTACTATTTTGCCTCCCATTTTCACTTGCTTTTATAAATTTCTTTCATTACATCTGCTGAACTTAGCTTAGAAAAGTTAAAATTAGTGCATCTTGATCTTTTTCAAAAACTGTTTCAGGTGTAGAACTGCAATAACTTGTCTGACAACCCACATATATTACTGAACTCTCTAAATCAACATACTTAACTTCAACAACCCAAATACAATAAGGTACAAAATGCCCTTCTTCATGTTTTTCTCATCCCTGCTCTCAAATTCTGTACTGGTCCCTCCAAAATACATTTATAGGCTAACAGGTAATCTAATTACACACATTATTGACTCACACAGCTTAGCACCAGTGCTGCTCTCTGCATATACAAGGTATTAAGACTACAGTGAAACTCAACAGGAATAACCACAATTGATCATAATGTTTTGATTTGGGTTTTGCACATTTATGAGAACTTTCAGCAAATCCATTCACACTAAACAAACACAAAATCAATTTTCTGTTTAAGATAATAATGAATTAGCCCACGTCAAAAGCACGACTCTAGCAAAATCAAACACCAAAATGCATCACCAGTACCCTTCAGCACCAAGAAAGTTTTAGCAGAAACAGTTGGTTCTCAGGCTCCCCTTGCACATTTCCATGACCATTAACAGAGAATGTCAGGTAGCCCACCCCTAGAAAACCTCTGGCTTCAGTAAGGCACAACCCTAACTATGGCACGAGCCCCCTATAAAAAAGGGCACCTTCATAAACCTGGGTCTGTGCTCAGCAGCACTAAGAATCTAAGACAAATAAGAGAAAGCTCAGTACCAAGATATTCAAATTCAGTTGTACAAAAAACCATTCAAAAAACCTGTGGATCAGAGGTCACAACTTACAGGAATGGATGAATGAATGAATATGCTTCTTGCCATTAATTAATTAATCCAAGGTAACAGAATTAACTGCCTCAAGTGGTTAAAAATTTCCTGTAACATAAGAGTATTTGCCAAAGTCACTGACACTTGGTAGTCTGCTATTTAGGTTGCTTGAAGACTGCTATACTCCACGTTTGTGCAATTTCACTTGGTTTGATTCAAAACACAAACAGTGTACATTTCCACCTGGCCTAACTGCATTTGCTGGCTCCACAAACTAGCCACAGGATTAACAGTTTATCCAGAAGGTTACCACCAGTTGTAATAGTTTAGAAACAAGAAGAGAGTTCAGATTTTACTTCCACACGCCTCCCTCAACTGTTATTTCTCAGGGTAATTTCAGCATCTGACACCTTTTCAAACTTTCCAGTATACTTAACTTCCTAATCTTCTGAATCAACATCTTCTGAATCTGCTACCATATCGTTCTCACTTATTACAACTGGAAAAGCCTTTTATTTTGAAGGTTTTATTAAACAGACATAATGCTTGCCAACCGAACTCTAAAGCATATTAAAAAAAGGGAAAAAACGCAATTGCTAAAAATGTGATGGTATGTGGAAATACATTTTAACAAGAACTCCACAAATTATCAGGTATGTTTGATTTTTAATAGGTTACAATGAAATTATTCCCTGAACAAACTGTGATAGCCCTTTTCTTTCCCAGCACTACTGTCACTCCATTATCTACTTTATTATACAAATACTCATGCTCCAGTTGGTCTCTAAATAAATCATCCTCATGTAAGTAAGAGAAACTAGTTCCATTCTTAAATTATGAAATTTAGATCAATTTTCTGGCACTTTAAATCAATGTAACTAATGGTCCAATTTCAAATCAATTTGATGCATGTAATTTACAATAAGCATGCACATCCTTCCTCTGAAAGGCTAACAAATGAATTTTACAACGACCACACCATGACTATGATAGGAATTCAAACAAGTTAAGAATGCTCAGCTATAAAGCTGAAGAAAAAAAACCCAAACAAGCCAACAAGATACATGCCTCTACCTTGAAACTTTTGAAACTTAACTCACAGGCAGCACATAAAAGGTCAAAGTGCTGCTCTTCACCACAGTGATCCACATGCACTGTCTGTACTATCAAGCCTCTCTCATCCACACAAGTAGGTCATTTTTTTCATGCCTGGTGTACTGACAATTTGAGACACATTGGTACTTTGGTACCAGAAGTTTAAGAATAGAACAGATTTATCTATCTCTCTCACTCACCAGTGATATAATAACAATACTCACCAGAAATTCCAGCTCACTGATAACTCAAGATCAGGTAGACACAGAAAAAACCCAAAACCATTCCAGGCCGAGGAACAGTCATCAAAAAAATTCAAATCCTATACATTAGAGAATCAAGCCTCAGTCAAGATGACTCCAAAAAACCAATCCCAAAGAACCAGTTTAGTAGTCTATCAGTTTAAGAAAACTGAAGATGACTTAACAGGCTTCAAAGCAAATAACAAGAAAATAAAAAGTAAACCTCAGAAAGAACAGTAGATGCATCATCTAACAACTTCCTCCTCCCTTCCGTCAAAACTCAAACCACTTTCTCTCATGTACGTCAAGAGTCAGAGGGTGGCAACTCCCAAACAATGCTGCTTTTTTCACTCACAACCCCAGTAGTACAAACACACAACTATTCAATTTCTTTCTTTTGCTACTCCCAACAATTTTTCCCATGTTCTATTGCTAATCTGTGAATTTTATTTTACTTAATAGATTTTTCAAGCAGCAATTACTCTGACATCTAAGTATTGCAAATGAAATTAGAAATATAAATACAAAAAAAATCCTGCAGTGATAATAGTGTATTAAAACAGTTTGTGCAAAGCCTAAATGTAGAACTTAACTTGAACTACAAAAAGAGGAAGAACTAATTATTACTACTCCAGATCCAGTTCATGAAGAGCAAACTTTCTGTAAAATCTTAACTGTGTGAAAACATCCCTAAACTAACTAACAAGCATTATTAACAGCCAGTATATACGTTCCAGTCCAGTCCTGATTTTTGTCTTTCCTTTAAATCCAATGTTGGTGGGTATTCTTTTCCGAGAATACTGCGAACTCTTCACCATGACTTCACTTATTTATTCTTCAAATAAGATAAAAGCTTCAAGTGCATTAACAGCTATGAGCTCAGCAGCAGCAGCCGCACACTGGAAAGGTTTAACGATGCCAACATAAGGAAGCAGATAGCCCGTGGACAGTAGTGCATTGCCCCAAGAAGTCCTAGGTCTCAAACTCATTTCAAGCTCCTACATATAGAGCCATGATGGAGCCAGACATGCAGCTGGCTTTAGGAGCATATACACTGCACAAGTATTTCAGGGCAGCTATCAGACTGCCTCTTGCCTGCTCCCAGAGCCTGAGTTCACAGCAGCTGAGGCAGGTAAGGCATGCTCCTGGAACATTCATTTTGTTTTGTCCACAAAGAATTCAATTTACATGGTCATAGATCACTCTACAATGGGAAGTGAAATAGGTGGGGACAGATGAAAAATTCAATTCAGAAATAGAGGAAACCCAAGCTAGACACTCATACCAAGACACCTACAGAACACATTAGTTCAATCTGTCCAGACAGCATCCAGATTAGCTAAAGGTCTTCTCCTCAAAGGCTAATTCCCTGCTGTGTTTTTAGGATTATACATAACATCCATCTTCCCAACTAGTATTCCTGTATGTAATTCCAGTGAGTCATCTTAATTAAGCATCCTTCATTTATGTATTAACACTGACTTAGATAACCTACAGTTTACTTAAACAAAAAACCAACCAACCAACCAACCAACCAACCAAACAATGGCGGCATTTCAGGTCTGATTTCCGGAGCTGCAGTAACCTACAGGCAGCATTATACATCAGACAATCACAATACTTCCCCTCATCTCCCAAAACCAGCCATAATCTCACCTTTCCACTGCAGAGGACACAGAGGAGGTAAGGTTATAGCAGAGTGTCTGCCCCCGAGGTATGGTACTTGGAGCAAACCCGACCTCCACTGTATCAGCACCAGAAAGGATTAGCCCAATACCACTTTGCATCCTTGAAGACTAAGCCTATACTGCCTCATTCCAAACCCATACTTGCATCATGAAAGAGCAGGAAGAAAAAGGAAGTCCAAATGAATTCTTCTTTCTGCTAAGAGAACTTGAAACATCAAGCTCAATTTGGAAAGCAGTAAACATACACATCTTGGCTAACAGAAATTTGCATATCAGCATATAATACACTAAATACATTAATTTTAGATTGTTCAGATACACATATAACACTTGCAAACAATTCTTCAAGATAAACACCAGTTGAAGTCTGCACTTAATTCAATCAAATGTTCTTCATTAGGATCAAAGTTCATCCAATTCAACAAAGTTGTTTTAAATAATGCCAAGTACTCAGAGACAAGTCATGATGTAATACGAGAAATTTCCCTACTCTGTTCCCTCTCATTGCATCTTTGGGGGTTTAATGCAAAATTTAACATCCACATATGCCTCCCCCTGCCTCAGTTTATTAAGGACTTAACAAGAAAAAATAATTCATTTCATAATTGTTGAGACGCTGCTTGCAAGATTTTCATTCCTTTATCCAACCAGTTTACCAATTTCAGCATGCTTCATCTTAGATCAGTTTGCATGCCTTAAACTTCCAGACTGGTTGGATCTTAGTTAGCTTCTCTTTTATATTTAAAACCACTCTCCAACAGTCTGCATTTTCTCCCTATCAAGGCTGTTGTCAAGTCTGGGACAACATCCCTAACGCTGAAGTTTGTAAGGCAGAAGAGGCAAGCTGTTCCTGGGAGAATGCCAGGATTTCCACCCTCCTCTTTTACTTGTGCACGTGTCTCCCCACAGAGAAAGACAGAGCTCCCCCAGACAGGACCCAGCACAGCTGAAACAGGACAACTCCAGCAATGCCATCTTTCCCAGAGAGTGGAACAACAAGGTAACAAATGAAAGCCAGCCTACAGATGTAACACAACTGGTATATGGAGAACAGATGAAGAAGAAACCAGGATATATTGCCAAAAAAAATTCAGAGGAGCAGTAGAAAAGGCCTGTTTTCACCCTCCTTAAAATGCACCTATTAAGGATTCTTATGAGATAGAGCTTTTGAATAGTATCCCAAGACACAAGAGGTGACACAGGGCACTAAGGTGTAACCCTGAGTTCTAATTGCTTTTACGTAAGAGACTGGAAAAATGAAAAAAATAAATGATAGTTGGGAAAGAAAAGCTGAAATAAATAGATAACTGGAAAAAAGTTGGTGAAAGAACTTCTAATAATCAGAAAAATTCATGAATTTACTCTGCAAAAATACTGGACCCAAAAAGATGAGGCCTGGACAGAAGGTATCTTCAAAGAATTGTTTTTATTTATCAAATTAAGCTGGATGCTCTCAAACAATATCTGTTTTATAAAATCTGTCATGACTACTGTACATTATAAATTTAAAAAAAGACATATGTTACTACTGCATCTTGGTTGTTGAACACCCTATCTATATTCACAGTCACACTGACTAAAACATGAGTTTGTGATGTGTTACTTCATTACACTCAAAAAATGGATCTCTAGTAATAAGAATTAAGTGAAACAGATCTATGACACAGTGAACATGAGGACTCCATGTGGGAATGCACCCAGGATTACCGACTCCTTCAAGCCAGCGATCACTCTGCTTCACCATTTCATACAGAAGCTGGACAGCATAGCAGCAGTCACATAATAGAACATAATGACCCTTCCACATGCAGACCAAATAATCAAGAAAAAAACCCTGAAAATCTGAGGTGTATCTGTAATCACATACCTAGCTACAGTGATTCAGAAATTTTATTCCAGTTATTGACATGTTTTTGTATGGCCTGGTCATTTTTGAGCCTAGAGTAAAACAAGAAGAATTTGAAAAAACCGAGAGAGGTGAATAACGTTGGGTTTTTTCCCCCCTGCTAAGTGACATATTATTTTATAGTGGCCCTATCAAAAAATGTGAAATAAAACATGATCAATGAAATCATAAAATACATTAATCAAATTTCATTAATACCTCACAGAGACATGACATTGTCCAATAAACATCCACAGAAGACTTCTGACTTTCAATTACAAGAACACAGATTCTTGTGGGTATTTGATCTTGCAGATGATCTCAGTTTGGCTCAGGAAGAGGGACACAAAGAAGAATGCAAAGGTAATTATCCCATGTTTTCTTTCTGAAACACATCATCTTCAGGTATTCAAGAGATGAAGAAACAAAAATGTATCACACTAGAAGGAGTTATCCAGCTTACAGGGCTGTGTACGTGGAATAAGATTATCATTGACCAAGATCTTCACTTACTTTTAAGCATTTTAGGTCCTTTTCAATGGTAAGCAATTTTTAAAAACTTTAGCCAAGTGGAAATTAAAAAAAAACCCAAAACAGGATCTAGCTATCCATTTGCTTGTATGAAGTGGGAAGAGTTACATATTCTATTAAAGTATTTAAACATAACAAAGGGGATTTTCGACTAGAATTAAATCTTTTCTCAAACCTGAGTGCAAAAGAAATGGGTCCATTAATACATAATCCTTTTAGATAATCTCCTAGACATACTTCGTCTAGTACTTTGTGTCTCTTCTCAACTCCCACCACCTAAAACATCTATACATAGATAGCCTGCTTCAAGTAAGTACAACCTTCAGCCCAACACACTCCAAGAATAAGGTCAATACCACTTCTCACCGTCGTAAAATACTTTCACATGAAGCTCCAAAGTATAGCAGCTTCATTTTATAGGACCTTCAATTTATAGAGTCAATTCCCTATAAATTCCTGCACTTCAGCTTCCTGTAGAGATTCCCTGCATCTTCTCTTGCACCCCTCCTGGCCCCAGGCATGTCTGTTTAGACCCAACAGTACTGCACCATGTTCCTAAGCCTTTGAATTTTTTCTGAGACTTCTCTCAGAAATACCCTGTCAACACTTCAAGCCAGCTCTCTCACAGTCTAATTCCATCCTGCCTTATCCCAACCCTGTTGTTGATCAGAGCTCTAGGAAGAGAACTGCCTTCTCTCAGAGAATTCAAGATACACAGCATTACTTCATAAGACTATACACTTACCATTACCTCAGAAGTTTAAATTGCCTTTGACTGTGTCTGTGCTAGACAGGGCTAACATCTACAACAGCAAGTAAAATAAATACAGTAAAAGAGTCGATGAGGTGAGACAGAAAGGAGGAAAATTAACATTCATCGTATGAAATAATTGCACCAGAAGAAGACTGAAATATATGCCGGTTCAAACAGAGACTTTGGGACAGGTTGTCTGACAACAAAAAGAAATTTTAAAGAAAGAAAAGAAAAAAAGAAAGCTAGCTATTCTCATACTCCAGAATTCAAATAATAAAATGAAAATTAGAACTCCAGGACAGACGTAGCATAAACAAACTAAGGTCTTTCAGGTGCAGATGGAGGAAGCAAACAGCTTCTGATTTCAGCAAGTAACGAGCATATCCAAGAAGCAGCCTCTTAATATACCTGCTGAAGGTAAAACTGCTTCCAATAAAGAAGCCTGGTTTCTTAAAAATGCATATTCCATATCTGCTATACCAACAGCCTGACTTTTCCATCATGTTCCTGAAGTCCCTTCACAGCACCTTCTCACCCTCAGTCTTCTCCCCACCTCCTCCAACCCAGCTGCTTGGCCGGTGAGGAGGGAGAACCCGCTGATTTGTGGTCCCTGCACTGTGGTTCACTGGGTAGTGCCCATAGGCTGTTCCAGTCCATCAGGCACGATCCTGCTCGGAGAAAAATTGTCTCTGTTCCACCCCTCTTTCCCTACATGCAACTCTCTTCTTTATCAAGCCACTAACTTGCTTGAGACCTTCAGTAACTTCTTATCCTACACATTTTCTCTTCCCTGTCAAATATGGTTCTGATATTGCCCACTGAGCTTCAGAGTTATTAGAAGACAGACACAGAACAGCTCAATTGGTAAAAGAGACAGGCTATAAATACACAAGATGATGTCTTGCCAAGTCTCATAATTTCTTCCGAAGTAAGGACTGACAACAGCAATAGTTTTCTTAGGTTCTAGGGATTTCCTTCCCCTTCCTCTCCTCTCTACGCCTCTTAGAAAAATTTACTCCAATTACTCCAGACAGATTGAAACATGTGAATGAAAATGGAAGGAGAGAGCAAGCACAAAAAAACCAAATTTTTAAGCCAGCTTATAAGAAAAGTGGAGTATGTTTTCAATTGTTCATAGCATATTCAAAGATGAATTTCAAAAATTCCTAAAGCCATTTTAACACTCAAATCTCTAGCTTATCAAACTGCAATCTTTAAAAGAAGGCGCACCTTTTCAAGTAGTTATTTACTTCTTGAAATGCAAATTTCTAAGAAGAATTCATTTTCTCCACCCTCAAAAAAACATGAAGGGCTTTCAAAAGCTGATTTACCTTCTCATTTATACAAGGTAATGCAGTATATTTGCATAAAACAGTCAAAACTTTTTTTTTTGTAATGTAATAGGTAGCTAACTATGTAACCCCTGCCGTTTTAAAAGACAGTCCCCTCGTTAGGAAACCGTTCAAAGTGACAATTTCAGTAACTCAGCATCTCTTTCTGGATAATTAGATGTATTATGAATATGCAGATTTCACACAGCTGATTGGCTCAAATGTATCCCATTCCTCAAGAACATCACCTTCCCTAAAAACAACTGTATTAGCAAAGGCAGGCTGTCATCCAAACTTGTATTAAACATTCATCTGCAAAGCTCAAATACAGATCACAGCAGACAGAATTACCCTTGCCCAGCCTTCGTGAAGGTACGGGTTGTGGATGACTATTTTACTGCTGGTACTGTGACCTGTATACATGGCACTTCCTTGCACCACATCTTGCAGAATCTTTTGGGAGGACCGGGGTGGAGATTTCATGCCATCCACATTATCACAGAAAGTAAGTTAAATAACATAACAATAGCACCATCCAGTGGCACTATCTTCCCTTTGAGATATTCATCACTCATAACGCTTAGAGTGAACCCACTGAAGCAACTGTAAAACAGGTGAGTAGGGTTCTTCCACAGATTTTGAGCAGCCAGCATCCCGAGAATATAGGGATCTTGGCAGGAAATGCAGTACTAGCAAAGAATTTGAAAAGAGCAACTGCATATACAAATAACTGGGGGGAAAAAATAGTGAACAAATTAACCAATATAAGATTGTGCAACTTGTAAATATTACAATATCTGTAATTCAAGTTTATTCTGATACTAAAACCTTCTAATATATTCACTGAAAGTTAAATACACTTTTACACGAACTAGGCTGCTTCTTAGAGATTTTAGGCAGAAAATTATTCAGTATCTTCTCAGTATATACACTTAAAAATTAAAGACGCAAACAAAAAGACAACCCTGGCCCTTCCCACCAAAAATACATTCAAACAACTGTACCTTGTATATTTTATGCCTGCTTGTTCCTCCTTCTAGTTTTTTTATCCATATTCATTTAAGTTTTTCTCTTCTATTCACTTATATGATGTCCTATTTCCTCCGAAAAGCAAGTAATGTGTATTTTCAGCTACCAAAGTGGTGACCTTTACTCATGGTAAGCACCTGTGGCAGAGTCAAAAGCAATCCCATGAGACAATAAAGGGGAAAAAGGCTGTTGTACCATAATTGCTAAGCGCAATAACCAGAACAACAGAAATAGAGGAAGAAAGTAGTAGTTCTAAAGACATTTGCAGGGTGTTTTTTCTCAGAGTAGACAGTAAATAAACAGTCACAAAGTTTAATAGTTCAGTGTCCAACCCCTGACACAGGCACATCCTTCCAGCTTAGAAAGGATTCCCGTAAAATGTATCAACCGCTAACACATGAATTTGGACAACTATGACGGCATGATTTTCTCTTCATTGTGAAGTGGGATATTCACACACTGCAAAGTTCTAACAAAGCTGCTGTTTGTTTCTAAACATTCTCATAGCTGCTGCTGGAATTCTAACCAAAACTTTTTTCCTAGTATTCAAGAAATCTGTGCAGGACTGTGTCAACAGATGGGAGTGGTAGGCTTATTCACTGATGCATACAGACTGCTATATCACTGTTGCTGACTGCTAGAAATGTTAGCTCAAGAGATCGCCTACTTCAGAAAAGTTCTTTAAGTTAGTTCAGAAGTTTTCACCAAATCTGTAAGACAACTTATCACTACAGCCTAAAAGCACAGTGTTAACTACTGGAGTTGCATAGCATGTTTAAATATTCAATTTAAGCTTAAAGCACCCAACATATTTTTGCACTAATACTGAATTTCCCAGAATATTTTTTCGCATACAGTGGAAGACTGTGATTCTGTCCTCCTATCTTTGATAGTCCAATTCTGGACCTGCACACATCCCGCTGACCTAAATCTAGGATAAGCAAGATGAGAGAATGTGCACGTATTCGGGTTTTTTAATGCAAATATTAGAAATAGGTAATTGAAATAAATTAATGCCATTATATTACCAAGGTCTGTAGCTCTCTTGTTACTCCCCTCACAACCAGAACCAGTGACATCAGTTAAGGAGACAAGGCCAGGCCAGGACTGACATACCGGGTGCAGGGTGGTTCAGATGCTTAAGTGGCACAGGGAGTTTATGTCCATCACCTCCCACACAGCCCTGCATTCGCCTGTGTAATGTCTGAGTGTTTCAGCTGCTCAGCAGAGACACTGGCATCTGCAGCTGCAACTGCACCAGCTGACTCATGTGACCAGAAGGTACCACTGAATCCCTTGCAGCAGCTGCACTCCATCTGTGATCAGTGGTTTGGGGACAGAAGCTGCAGTGTGTGTCAGTTGTCGTTTCCACTCCTTGTAAACAAGGTCATCTAATCACACAGTCACAACAGCATCAGGGCAGGAGACGCCCTTCAGAATAAGCAGATGGCTCCATCGTTCAGGCACACAGCTTTTGAATGTGCTGCAAGTTTCCCATGCAATTTAGAGCCAGCTACATTCCCTGTTTGCTTTGGCCACAAATCCATAAAATTACAATCTTATCTGGTACAAAGTTTCAAGAACAAATCAACTGAGATGTCTGAGAGACGATTACATGATACAATGATTACTGAGCTATATACGTATGTAGATCAGAAGATATTTCCTGGCAAGTCTTCAATGTTATTCATGAGCAGTAGGAAAACAAAACAAACTTATCTCCCTGCAAATACAAAATGCACATCCATACCGGACACATATACTCAGACTGCTAAGCAGGGGCTTCCAGATGTCCTGATTAAATCAGATGGTCAACTTCAGGTGACCTCTTCCATCACACTACTGAAATGGCTTAAGTCTCAATATTCTCCTCACATTCCTCCCACAACAGGCTGCTCTGTCTGCTCTGTGTTTTTGCCTGTAGGGGTGCATGGGTGCACAGAACCTTACCCTAGCAAAAATACATGTGCACGTTCTCTTTGCACACAGCTGTGTCCCGCACTGTCCTGGCTCTCCCACTTAGAACCTCTGCCTTTTCTCCCTATCACAGTTCCCATGCATTCTGTAATCCATCCAACTCCCTCCTCCCTGTCAGGGGCAATAGTTCTCTGTTCCACGGGCATGAAGCAGCACACCATTACAAATCATGTAATAAGACTGCACTGTCTCCACATGACATCTTACTATTTCCAAAGACCCTTAGAGGAGGCTAGACAAATATCTGCCAGGAATGACAAAGATGCATCTCTAGCTGGATTTGGGGATTGAAACTAAATGATCTCTTGAGGTGTCTTTCTACGGTTCTATGAAAGGAAAGGCAATTAATGGGCAGCTACTAAATTATTTTCACACAAGCCATTTAATCTGCTCTGATAGATGACCACCTTTAAAATAGCAGAACTCACTGTTCCGAGCACTAATTGGTACTCTTGGGGCTAAGCTTAACTCAGAAAAGACTGAATGGGCAATAGAGACTTATCTATTCTTTCAGTTGCTAACAAACTATACAGCTTATTTTATGTTTTATTTGTGGTGCTTACATCTCTAAATGAGGATACTTTTAGAGCCAAATTAGCGAAGGGAGTGATACTGCATTAACTGCTTTGGAAATGGAATATCTGATGTGATTCTCCCATTTTTATAATAGGGTAACAAGCAGGCATCAGTGGAAATTCTCTGGCAAGTCAATTTTAAAGAGTTTCACTAAAAAAGACTTTAAATGAAAAAATTGAAGTCTTAGCACAGGAAAAATATATACCATGTTATTCATTGCACACAAATGTCAGAACAACAGGACTATGCTACAATAAAGCTCATTACCTGATTATTTAGGAAAAATGCTGACATTATATCCTGAGTATGTCTCTCATGGAATTATGAAAAAGCAATACACAATAAATACACACATTTTATTAATTTAAACAAAGCAGGCAAACACAAGTGGCACCAAGAAATAAGTTCTATTCTTAAAATCCTGAGAGTTCACAGAAGTCTGAAGCTATTCAAAAATCCAATGTGTCTGCATTTGAAAATTCAGTTATAGTGTATCTTCTGTTACAGTAAATTTTTTTCACTAAAATGCAAAAATATTGGAAGTTTAAATTTTCCATCTACCATCAGGATTATTAAAAAAAAGTACTAAGAACTAAATAATGAATTTTTTTATTCTCTTTGGCATTGGGCAGCTTTTAGATAATCATACCAGCAACATGTTAAAAACCAGAACAAAACCAAAAAAAACCCCAAAACACAAACCAAAACTGAGTTTAGAGAAGAGATCATTATACTCTTATTCTGGGTTTTGCAATTTCACCTAATTAACATAGCAATGTGAACATGAGCAATGTTTGTGGTCTGCATTACCAAAAACCCCTACACAAACCCCCACCTTGCTCAGGTCTATCTCATCTCAAATTCAAACTGCATGCACAGGAAATACTGATTTCTTACCTTCATTTTTTAAAGAACCTCAATGAAAGTGGTAAGCCCTCTCACCTCAAGCTTAGAAGTGTTTAAGCAAAAAGGTAACAGTGCACTGTCAAGTCCTGTCAAGTGGTTACAAGCCTTAGGCATTTTACACCTTTCACGACAGGTTTCAGTGAGCTGCCACCGAGGTGGCTGCTGCTCAAAGCACCCCCTCAGCTGGTGGCACACCCAGCACTGACCACACCCTTTGCCTGGGCTTTCAAACAGCCCCTCCACTTCAACAGCTTTGATTTTATGTCATTAAAATCAGAACAAATTCAGAGTTAAAACAGGATCCACCAACAGAAGATTATCTGAAGGTTCTCCTTCACACACAGTATACTTAAAGTAATAAAATTAATGTAATTCCATAAAATGGTTGGGTGGGTATTAGCTTTTATTCTGATTCTGGTGCTATGTCTAGAGGACATCTGACATCTGTGAGCAAAATATATGTAAGAAATATAGTAAGAGAATGGAATAAAAATTCCATGTTAAATTCTCACTCTTTATTTTGGAATATGCAGCTCTTGCCCTGTAACTTGCAGCTTGAAGTTAAATAATGACTCTGACAGGTCAAAATCATCCCACAGCAATCTTTAATACATTCTCTTTCCAAAAGATACTAAGACAATATATCTTCTAGGCTATTAAAAGGTCCAATTAATAATTTCTAAATTTTAGAAAAATCCCAAGTTTGTGCTACATTGCATAACACAAAAATTAATACTCTCAAGACAGATCTCATCCAATTCTAAACTGTGTACACCTGTGCAATAAAGATGCAAAAAACCTTAGCTAGCTTAGCTAAAAAGCAGCAATCCCAGGAGATTTTGCATGCTCTGCAGCACAAAACTACATCTTATTCTAAGTATGCACCCCATTCTCTATTGGAAAGAAACCACTACAGTGACAGAAAAATGCAGCAGTACAGAAAAAAGAAATCATTCTGCATATTCTAAACTCAGCCTTCAAATACATCTGTGGTTACATACAGTCGTTACTGCATTAGCACCACACTTCGTCAATACTAGGAGTCAGTGCAGCTGACACATTAACACCATTTCTTAATGTGTTGTAAAAATATGAAAAGTGCCAACAGAAGCGGTGAGGGAAGTCTCCTTCTGGACAATCATGTCTCCTGACTGCCCAAACTGCATTTATGGGAAATGAACCCCAGGAGGACAGGAGGGGGCAACCACCCTGTGCTGTCTGTGAAGCCTTTGCTATGGAGGCTGGGTGAGTGGCAAGCTGAAGCACTTTACAGGAGTTCGGTTCACTTGAACCTTCCCAGTCCAAGAGTCCAGTTCAGGGCTGTGGGTTACCTGCTCAGTATGTGCAGGAGGGTGAGCCCAGGAACAGGCAGCAAAAGGGAAAAGGTTATTTCCTTGCTTTAAAGCATGTGTGTAGAGTACACACTAACAGTAATCAATGTCAGGAATATTATCAGGAAGAAAAACAGTGACCCCCACCTCATTAGCTCACTACACAGGAGAACCAAGTAGGTGGTCCACGTCAGCTCATGTCATCCAGCTATTCCTGCAAAAATTGTCAACATGTTATGAGAGACCAATTTAACCCAATAACCAGTACTATGAGAGCTCCTGTAAGCAATGAAATTTGAGCTGTAATTGCCATTTGGAATATTATGAAACATCTTTTCCTTGAATGATCTTTTGATATCTCTTCTGTATCACTTCTAATATGGCTGTGGAAATCAAAGCAGACGACGCAAGAAAACTTCTATTGAAGGTAAGAAAAATTAATAAATGAGATTAAGAGCAAGACTACACAAGAACAATGAACCTGACACTAGGAACTTCTAAGCAAATAAAGTTTCAATTCATTAGCAGCTGTTTTTACACCTCATATGTCACACACATAAAATACTTTGGGTTCTCCATTGGCTTTCATATCCATCCTTCTCCTTCCCCTCCAGCACTCCTCCTTTCCACTACCATGGAAGTGTTGTATCACACAACAGCCTCAGATAAGCATCTAGGGCTACAAACCCAAGCTCTCCAGAGGAACATAAACCTTGGTCTTAACTGCCAGCCATAGCTACTATCAGAAGTTTTCTTCTATTTTACATCAAATAAGCACTGTGCCATACAAGAATGAATTGACACTGATTTCCAGGAGCTGTTTAACAACAGAGACTATTCTAATAGAGCCTTTGAAGCTACATAGCAAAGTTTGCTTTATACACACAAAGGAACATGAACAGAAGCAGGAGGCGCAATTAAAACACTGTACTGATACATAAGCACAGTTTTAAAATATTTATCTGATCTGCTTACCACCCTGTACAAGTATTGTGCAGATTACTTATTTCATATCTCCAACAGCAGGATGCAAAATGAAATTACACACTAAAACACTCCAAAGTTTTGATTCTAAATTTAAGCAGATATAAAGACTGCTCCATGAAAGAAGGTAAAAGTAATTCTGCTGTAACTTAGAATCTTAACTTCTAGAAATTTTATGCAGGATTGCCTGTTACCAAGAATTTCATGAGCTGATTTCTGTACTCATAATTTGCATTAGTGCTGTAATTCAAAATAATTGGGTGAAAGGTGGACACACAGGAAAATGAAGGAAAAAATACAGAAGGGGGAATCCTTAACAGAAATTCTGTAGCTAACATAAATAATTCATTTTGTACATCTGACTCAAGCTTTTATGCATGTATGTATATATGTATATATATATATATATATATATATCACAGAAGTGGCAAAACACTTCTAGAGAAATCAAACTGCAATTTAAAGTAGTTTCTACAGAGGGAGCCAACAACTCAAGGAACTGGATTAAGAAAACATTCCAGATCAGCACAGAGTTCTTCCCAACCATCAAGCTCATTCATTACATTTACAGGTTTTTCAGATATCCACAGAACATCATCCAGATTCTTACTCTACAGAATTCACAAGCATTTAATGGAAGTTTAATTAAAGAAGTGCTTAATTACATGTCATGGAACAATCAGTGTCAATATACAACAGAATTTTATTTGCTTTGAGAGAAAGTGTCAATTTAAGAGACTGGTTATTCTAAATTACTATTTATTCATTGAAAAGAGAAGTTTGAAAGTTTTCCTTTGTAGTAATTTTTAAAATATTTGATTTTGTAAAAACTAATATCAATTCCCCAGTAGTGATTTTTACTGAAGTTTTCAGACAAAATTCTACACCAGGGAACAGGTCAATATGATACTTGATCAAAAAAAATGAGGAAGAAATCTAAAATAAAGTTGTGTAAAAATGAGAGCTGGCAAGTTTTTTCATGAATCTAGGCACCTTGTTATAACTGCCATAACAGTTTTCCACATTAATTCATTGCCAAATCATATTTCATAAGATATATTAATCCACTCAAATGTAATTACAAGTGAGGTGTATTATATCAAGTAACTCAACAGCTGTGACAGGTTCATGTATCACCTCATCCATACAAATCATCTACACTGTCAGCATACATTGAGAAGGCCAACAAAAGATTTAAAGCTTCATATTTCTGATATTTTACTATCTCTTCCCCCCACTTCCACAAACAACTTTCTACCTTATTTTTTTAGGTTTAGCGAGGAAGAGGGTGGATAAAAACCAAACATATTTTAGACAGACTTAACACCAACAGGACAAATCCTAAACCCAACGCAGAGAAGGATTTATGTGAGTGTTACCGAAGATAAAGTGCCCCCTCTAGTGGCACAGAGCAGCCGGCAGTTCCAAAAGAGGCAGCTGGACAGTTGCATCCCTTCAGTGACTCCAGAAGCCAAGTCTCCCTCCCTGCAAGCTGAACTATCACCGACACACGGTGGCACAGTGATTGTGCTTGGGGTCGAGTCCTTCTGCTTTTGTACTGAAGCACCGTGACAGACAGTGACTAACACCGGCTAACCCCCAACCCCAAGTACAAGAAAACGCCTCTGCAACCTTCCCGTGACGTGGTTCTAATCCCTTTGACATCCTCTAGCTCTCTAACATACTCAGACTACTTCTAAATCTCTACTGTAGATTCCTCTACTCTTTCCCAAGCATCAGAGGCCCTCTATAACCCCCAAACATCCCTACTATGACTCCAAGATTGACCCTTACACTTATATATCTATTTATATTGCCTAAGCAAAACCAGAAAATACACACACTACCTCCCGCCAGATGTTACAGGTAAATCAAAACTCCATCAGTCACCCAAACAGCTGCCCTCAAATTTAAGAGTCCCTCTCTCCCTGGTTCAGTTTCACTATGAAAAATACTGAGTATGCAGGTAAGAATGAAATACCCAAATGAATCCCTCTCAGCTAACTTGCAGCAGAGCAACACATCTACTCTCCCTTCTGACCAACGCATCAAAAACAGACTGAAGAGAAAGAAAGTTGGTATTTATCTTCTTCCTCTTCCTCCTTTTCCTCACATCATGGCCTTGATCTCTGTAAAAAGAAAGCTTATGAAATCAGAAACACAATGCAGATGTCACATTTCTTACTCTCTCTCCTTCAACTCCTTTCAGAAGTGTCCCATCACAGCCAGAACTGCTTAAACAAAACAGTTTATAAAGCTGTACAACCTGCAGTCAGTCAAAGCTGCACTAAAACAAGTGTTCTGAAGCATTTCTTACAGACTCGGTGGTACTGCTAAACTCCAAACAATGTTTTAAAACTCACAGTGACTATATTTGGTTGCCTACTGATAGCTTGACCAAGCTGGTCAAGCTATCAAAATTTTGCTAACAGGCCCTAGTTTAATAAAGTGTTAGTAAGAAACCCCAACTCCTCTGTCAACACTTACTCTACAGAGTGAAGATGGACTCTGTATTAAAGCATTCCTACTTTAATATCAAGACAACTTAGATCACACCCCATTGCTTGCTACAGTTAACTTAAATTTATTCTCCCAGAAAACTTTTAATGTGAACCATAGTAAAAAAAAAAAGCAGCCTGGGCAGCAGCATACACAAGTCTATACTTGGATAATATGACCTTCAGTTAAAGCCATTCAGTCCAATTCTCAGAATTAAAAACAAAAACAACTCTTGTAAAAGGACCATACAAAGGGTCCGTAGTAATATTTACGTTTGTCTCAGAGATTGTATTTTTTTTTTATTGTTCTCAGAAGGAAAAAAATATATGTAACATTAAGGCCTCACCAACCTTATTATGGCCAAGTTTCCCTAGCAGTCCCACAGGACTCAGAGCTGAAGGGGATTAGCTGGGTTAGGGAAGGTGGGAAACATCTGCAGGACATGCCTTGAGCCACAAATGTACACTCTCCTTGTAAAACACCCACGCAAACTGAAGCGACCACTGTTCCCCCATCTTTGTTATTCCCGCTGCAGAACAGCAGACTTGCCACTGAAAACGAGGATGTTGCTCATCTGGTTCCCAACCACATGGGCATGGCTTGGCTTGATCACCAGTTCAGATGGCTGTAACTAATCTGCTGATCTTACAAGGAAACAGGCTGGGCTGTGGGACAGTATCCTCCACCCTTCAGGAGGTACATTCAGAAGTTCATTGGGGTGGGGAAGCGGGTACATATTTCCAGCTGAATCCTGAAAAGAATGCATATATGCACAAACTTAACAGCTTTAGTGCTAATAAATTCCGGTTAGATAAAAGAAGTGTACACAAAATGAAAAGACAAATTTAGAAGGCTGCTACAGCAGAAGTGAATTGAAAGCAGGAAAAAAAAGGTGATCTTTCATACCTTAGCTCTTAAAATAGAAGTTAAGCATGATGCCATGCCTGCTAACCAATGCCAGTCTTAGTGGCTGTACTTACCTCTCTAGATAACCAAGACTCAAGGACTAAAGGATCAAGGCAAGTGAGGGTAGCAGGCTCAGTTAATTTTGGAAATAAGGCATTCATTACTGAACAAAATTTACGTTTTTATGAACAGTAGCTACACAAAAGTGATCTCGGAGAAACTGAAGGACATCTGACAGTCAGATAAATTACTGTGATATTACTAGATGAAGAATGCCGAAAGAAGTCTTCTTTACTACTAGGGAAGACAATATAAAAGCTGCTGACATTTCAAAGCCTGAAATATAAATTATTTTAAGTAGGAGGATTTTGGCACTGAACAGCAATATGTAGAGACTAACTTTTTACTTGACTTACAAACATTAGGACAGGGTGCGGAGAATACATTAATTATAAGGGCACTGAACCTAAGAAGAAGTTTATAACCAAATCAGCAACAATTATCCTAGTGGTAATTGTCTTGCACATTTTCTAGAACTGGCATTTCTTTTAAATATGAAAGTGGACTTATACATCAGAAAAGGTTAATTAAGTATCTAACAACTCATCTATAAGATAAATCAGAGAATTTAGCTTGAAGGACTGAAAGTGCTCCAAAGTTCAATGATGTGCAATCTGTTGTGTTCACATGGTCCAAGAAGAAGAGTACATAGCATTAGGTAAGTGCCAAAGGTCTCTCCTGAAAACAACGTGACACTGACCTACAAGAGTTTTTCCCCGGTCAAGTATCCAGTGACACTCAAGATGACAAGATCAATGACAACCTCTTTCATTATACCCAACAACATATAAATCATCTCAGGAGCTAATGCAGTGTGTACAACAAAACACCAAAGAAGGGTTTGTGTTGCGGCTGATTCATGTAAATCTTGAGTTTTACTGAATTTTCTGTATGAAACATTTAATAAAGAACTAGTTTAATAAAATTAGTTCAACCCTCCATTTAAGGAGTGACTATGCTGTAAACACATCAATAACAAACATGCAATTAACTAATACGCAATATACCTAAAATAAAAAGCTGAAAGAGGATTTAACTACTTCAAATGAAACATCTCACATCAAAAGGTTCAGTTTAATCAGTGTCTATTGAGCAAATGAAGCTTGTGTACACAGTACAACTTGTGCTGTCCAAAATACACACCTGCATGTGATTTAACTTGTGTTTAACCCCTCAGCATGCTAGTACTTTTAACACTTCTAGCTTACAGCACACAAAATGGGTTAATGGGTTAATCATAGTTATGCTGTCCATAAGTGTTCTATCATTAGAGAGTGTGCTCTACATAAAACCAATCTTATCTACTGAAAGGCAACTGCTGTTGCCTGTCTTTTCCCTGGAGCTCAAGCAGTTTTAATGTCACAGCTACATTACTGTGATGTACTAACTTAAGTGTCTTTTTCCATCCTCTGAAAGAACATGGGACATTTGGTTAGGAATTCAGTCACTAGGGCTTTTAGAAAAAAATCTTTTCCAGAGGAATGAAATCCTTGTTACCAGAATACATTTTTCTGTTTGAAATCTGTGACCTTAAAGAGAAACATCCAAACTTTTAACATGGAAAAACCTGACAGCTATAAATATGAATTCATCTGAAACAGGTACATTATCTTACACAAGGATAAACTGTGTAAGTCTTTTGGGTATTATCATGAAATAACGCAAAGTAAGACTAATGTAATAATGGAAACAGTTATGTGCAAGAGCCTAAAGTTTAAAATAGTAAGGAAAAAAAGGGTTTTCTTCTTATATCTAAGCATGCAGATGAACATAAAATTCCCCACTATCTCTACCCTGAAAATAAGAAACGTGAAAGTACCTGTATCCAATTTAGAAATGAACATGGGCATTTAGGATTAATATTTACATGGGATATTTAAATTGCATTAGTACCAACTGCAGCTAATAAAAGAGTTTTTAAATGAAATTAATGAAAAAAGGTTTTTAAATCTCTTTTTGCAACCATTAGTTTTCAGACAAACTTTGCAATTTACAGCAGACAATACTAAAGAGGAAAAGCTAACATTTTTGCTTCAGGTATTTAACAATAAGATATGTATATACGTGGAAAAGTATATAGATAACATGCATGTATATCACCATAAAAAAGCTTACAGTTCTTTGTGCTTCTCCTCTGCCAAAATTTGGTCATTTGGCTTCAGCCCATACCTTGGAAAAAAAAGAAAGAAAAAACGCAATTACTCATGTGAGAATATAGCCATAAAATGTAGTTTTATAGTTTCAAATTATTAAACCACACACTTGTAAATTCAGATACTTCAGGTATTTCAAAGACAGTCAGAGAACTTTCTAAAAACTTATTACGCATTTATCAAACTAAACATCACACAAAATTTTGGTTTATATTGTGGCTTCAAACTCTACTGGATACTCTGGCTGACTATCTACCAAAAATCACTGTACTTCATACCATGAACTATACATCCATCTTATTGTTTGAATCTGACCAAACATGAAAAGGAGGATTACAGACAATTTAAACACTAAATGTGGCTGTAGTGTTTCTTCCTGTACCAAATAAAACTACTGAAATACCAAAATAATTCTGCAGAAAAAAATATACTTTAACAACAGGCTGTCTAGGAAAACTCCTGCAGTCCATACAAGCAACTTCTGGTAGAAGTGAGTGCTTGAAAGGACCTTTCTTTGCTAGCTTAACCTAACAGTTGATTCAACAGAATATGTTGCCAACCCTGCCTGATCAGAGGAAAAAAGGAATGCAGTCTCTGCCAGGATAGTCTACTGCCAGCCATGCTGCAGCCTGCACTGTCACTCACTTTGGAAAATCTTTAAGGAGTGACCTCACGTTTGTTCTGCTAAGAGCAAAATATTCTGACATCTCAAACTATTCCATAATTGCTATAGTATTCTGTGGGGTTTGGTTTTTTTCTCTTGGATTTGGTGGGGTTTTTGGTTGATGAGACAGTTATTCATAATGTAAGCAGCTCAAAGTCAAGTGTCCATTGCTCACACTGCAGAAGGTTCTCATTGTCCCTTTGCCCTCTGTTTTTGTTCCTTGATCCAGACAACTGCAGAACCGTAAGTTATTCCTCCTCAGGAAAGATTCTGCTCACCAACCAACTACACTCAAGCTATCTTGCAAAATGATTTTTGGTTATAATGAACAGGCAAAATATACTTTCTCTATTCCTTACAGCATTTTCTCATGATACTCTCTGAAACTCGTATTTTCAGCGTCCATTTAAAATGCAAGCACCGATGGCAGACACATTCTCAAGCTCACTAGGGCTCGCTGCATTCGAAGTACAAGACACTGACTGATTTTTCTTGTTTACAAACTCAGAGACTGCCCCAGGTTATTTGCTACACTATCATTTATCCACTTTGCTGCTAAATCCTTGGTGCAGACACTCCTAATCAGGATACAGGGTGGTTCATCCATGTTCTTCCAAGTGCAGGGCTCACATATGACTTGGGGTAAGCAGACTGTACTGTATAGATTCAGGTCACTTGTTTTAATTGCCCACTCTTCTTCAGACTTTACCATCCTGCCAGTCTTTAAGACACAAATTTTAATGTTATGTTCTTACATTTACTTTCAACTCAATGTTTTCTGTAATCAACAGTATCAGGCTCTTTTTCTTTCATTAAAAAGGGTCCAGCCCAATACCAGTCTCTTCATAATGCTGCTACACTTCCCCAGTATCTCCATTTGTCCTGTCTTAATAAGCATTTCACTGATAGCAAATACTCACGTATCAGAGAAAACGCAAGGAGTTACCAGGAAATTCTAACAGGAACATCTTTCAGAAGTGAAAGGACACTCTCTTCTTATGAAACTTGCAATCTCACTTAAAATGAAATCAGGTCTTTGTCCAAAGCATTTATCTGTCATAGACAGATACACTAATATGCAATCCATTTTTAAGATGGAGATCATTTTGCCCATTAACAAATACACACACAGAAAGTCACAGACATTCTTCACTAAAAATTAAGCTGTGTGCTTTTCCTGTAACAGTAGCCAGACTACTTCAGCTTCAACTGAATACAATTTCTCTGCTGAGAATATAGAAATAAAATCTACCTTTGAGCTTTTCAAAGCTTCCAGAATCCTTGTTACTACACTTTTTCTTCAACTACAATTTTACACCCACAGTTATTTAGAGGGGAAGAAACCCAAACAAATAAAACCTGTCACTACTTACGCAGCCTAGCAAGTCAGCTTCTACAGCAATCATGTAACATAAGGGGAATGCTGTTCAACAGATGTGTGATTTTGGGCTACCTTACTGACATACCATAGAGGGGCTGGGAGGGACACAGTTGCTACCCCTAAGGTTTGCAGAATGGTTCCTTTGGTGAACTTTAGCTTACACAATCTTTTTCACCACCACTGCCTTCTTTTACCATGAAAACAGTTTTTTTATAATATTTTTCCTTGATCTCTAAAGACATTGCTTTGATGGCAAATTGTGAAAGAAAACTTCCCACAAAGGGACATGCTTGTAGAGTTCAAACTTTTATCAGTACTTTAAGCATTAAGATGTATATTGTATTTCATACACAGCTGCTGAACCATTTAATAAATTTAAATGTGCAACAAGCACAGTGAATTGCTTACATATTATTTTCCCAACATGTGATTCATAGGCAAGATTGATAAGCACCAGTTGGGTCTTCCTAACTGGTGAAAGTTAGATTTGTTAGCATTTCTGTAAGAAAACATTTAGGAGCTAACAGTACTAAGTGCAAAATTGAAGCTAAAGATAAGCAGTCAAAAACTTTAAATAAGGACATCTAAGCTGTCTAAGCAACCAGAACAACAAACTGTGTATATATTATAGATTTAATTGCCTGGTATTAAACTAGTGAGTATAAGAGAAGGATATATGCTATAGAAGTAGGCAAAGGAGTGATCACAACTTCACTTTTTTGTATTCCAAAATTCTAAGTTCAACACATCCTAGAATATAAAATAATGATTATTCTTTTCAACTACCCAGTAGCAAACTGTGATAGTTTCAAAATGTTAATAATCTCTTCAGCACCGCTTGAGCTTTGATTTACAAAAAGGGGCTTAAGCGTAAAACCATGCAAAAGGGTGTACAGCCCAGCTCTAGGTAAGCATCAAAACACACTGCAGTACCTTCCAAAAATGATACATTTAAGCCCTTTGCTTCGTCCTTCACAAACATTTACTCTACTGGAAGAGCAGCCATTGTTCCAGGCTGTCCCTTCAGAACAGCAGGTGCCGGGCAGCGAAGGGCCGGGGCTGCAGCAATTACCGCAGTGTCCAGCCGTCCGTCCGTGCGGAGCCGATACGCGCAGCCGGCCTGGCCTCTGCGCATCACGGCCCACGGCTCCCGACACCCCTCAGCCACTGCACCCTGGGCACAGCCTCCCGGTCTGAGAGCAGCTGCTCTCCCAGACTCTGCTCCTTATGAGCTTCCTTAAGCCACAGCAGCTTGGCCTAACCTCCAGATGTCATCATACTGTGGGCACTCCAATATACCCTATTATAATCAAAGCTTAAGTGTCCCAGCTGCAGACAGGTGCTAACAGAAATCATAATCCTATCATCCATCTCTAATCACAGTTTAAATTATAGGTTTCACCTATATACTACTTTTTTCAGTGTCAGGATAATTTTTTTAGATAGTATTCTTCCTGACCTTACAAAAAGACATGTTTACACATTTAACTTACCAGGACAAACGAGCAATCTCGTGCCCCTGTATTTCACCAAGAAACAATGGCCCAACTAATTTTAAATTCACAACTATATAAATTTTAAATATTTTTCCTTTCCACAAGCCTGGAAATAAAGTAACAGACCCAGACTAAAACATTATTGCAGGAATTGTGAGGACATGGTATTGGGGAGTCAGATGGCGTTGAGGAAATTTGCTCTAAGTACAGCTAAATATACTCTATGAAAAAAATGCCAAGGCCACTTGGAAGAGATTTATTCCAACAGCTAGAAGTACAACTCTGGTCAATACATTTCTATTTGGTTACAGTGCTAAAATAAGGTGGTATATTCTTCACTTCTTCGTGTACATGACTTGTCCAGCATTCATCTGCAAGTTTATCATCTCAATTTCAATTTTTGAAGAAATGTGTAACTTCTATTAAAGGCCTGGTTTTCATTTTTTAAGTATACCAGAACTTCCAAGTTCAACTTGTGCAATACATTTTAAAGATCCTTCTGAAACAGTAATCCTACAACTCTATGATTTTTTATTTCCCAGCTTCTAATACAAGAGAGAATGAAAATTAATGTACTTGGACAGTCATCAGCATTTTTACAATAATGTTTCTAATGTAACAAACAGCATCCAATTTTACAAAGCCTTAACCAAATAAAAAAGAAAACACAGCCTGCGCTAAATATGCACTGCTGATAAACTCCAAACATGGATCAAGTTCAGATCTGCTCTATCAAGAATTTCCTGAAAAGATGGTAAAATTCATCTGTCCAAAAGTCCAGACTAAATCTGGTGATGAACAAACAAATTTACAAAATGGCAATAGATTTTCATAGCTTGAAAATAAAGTCACCTTTCAAAATTTCTAAGTTTAATCCATCTAAACAAAACCTACTATAGAAACAATAAATAATAATTGCAACCGACTATAGAAACCATAAATAATAATTGCACAGATATCAAAATGAGAATCAGCATACACATCTACATGCTGCTTGGGCCAGAGGAGCCAAGATGAAATGCAGACTATACACAAGGATGCACAAAAAACTGCATATGTATGAGAGTAATATTTTGATCACCATTTTCAAGAATACTTGTGAAGAACAAGACAATAGAGATAAAAGTATTTTTCTGCATTAACCATCAATGTGAGTAGTTAGGGAAAAAAAATTCTATTAAAACTATTTTCGTAATACAAAGCTGACAGTAAAGCATTCCCGGAAACCCTAAATATGTATCTGCACAGACATTCCTCTGGTTTGCTTGATGTACAAATAAATACAAACTTCTTGCCTCAGTACACTGCTCTAACCTTGCTCACCTTTAAATGCACTTGGGCTTTGCTATTCCATAAGCTTATTGTATTTGACATGCTTTGCTGCACTTACTGCTTTAAGTATTCCCCAGATTGATTAAAAATTCAATACATAAAAGGGCATATTTTCAACATGGTCTTTGAACTTTGCAGAAAAGTTGTCAAAAAAAGGAACAGAGAGTGATTTCTCCATCAGACACCTAAAGCACATTGACTGCATTAACTGAACAAGACAAGTAGATTTTATTTATACTGGGCTATGCTTCATCAATAAAAGAAGAAACCTTTTAAGACAGAACTCAGCAGATGCATTTCTTCATAAATTTTCAATAAAGTCATTAAGAAACCTTAAGGATTTCCCTATAGTCTTACTGTATTTCAGATTAATACAAAGAAGGTTGCAAGAAAATGATTCAGGTATTGTGTTGCTTCAACTTTCCAGTGATGTTAAGGCTACCTTCACTAGTCTAAAAAAAAAAAAAAAAAGTAAAGAAAGGAAACACAGTCCTTTTCCTTTTCTTTCTCTTACAAACCAATCTTGTCAAAACTAGAACAACATATCTTTGGGACATTGTGTTCACATGCCCTTTTTCAGGGTATATTGACTGATTTCTGTGCAGTTCTCACATCCCACAAGATCTTTCAGGTCAGAAACACAGCCATGTGTGAGCCTGCTACAACAGTGCATCCTCATGAGCATTTACAGGCCAATGCGCACAGCAAGCCCAGCTCACAAAATCTTTCTAAAGCATCAGATTTATGGGGGATGGGTACAGAAGGTCAGCTGGTTTCTCAGGTTCCATCTGCAATTTATCAGACAGAATAAGTAATGCTGCCGTAAGTGCTAACTCCATTTCTTCTCCCTTGATCTATACAGAGATCAAAAAGCAGTAAGGAAACTGCTTTTCCTACAGTAGTAAAATAGCACTTGAAGTATTTCTGCATTTTTGACGAGGCTACAGCTGCTTAGAAATTTCAGTTAAGTCTAATGTAGCCTTATTCCTCCCATCAGCCCAATAATCTTTCCCATGCACATAAATACAGTGGGAGTACCATGACTTGAATGTGTTTGGATCATTACTTTGAGCTTGCTAAACCAGATTCTAAGGCTGTGAATTTTCTAAATCCAGATGAAAACAAAAAATCCACAACCCAGGCCATACCTAGTATGTAAATTTAGCAGCCCAATTCATCACGGACCAGATGACACCAGCTAAACCAAATTGAAGTTTTCTGTAACTGGCAGATACAAGGACCTTAGTCCAAATATTTGTTCTAAGACATGCTTTTTCCCTCCATTAAAAAAAAAAAACAAACCCAAACAGTAAATGCCTTTGATTCATATTCTGAAAGGCTCGGTGTCTGGCCTCACTTGCACTATTTTTACTCTACCAGTTTAATACATTTACTTTTTTTTTTCCTGTAAATTCCATTGTTGCTTAGTCTCCCAGTTTCACCATCTGAAATGCACCACACTCTCAATTTCCTCACAATTTCTCCCCCTCTTTAAACTCTCTTCTATTCCGTAACAGGGCAGCTGATCCTCCCTATCTTTTCACATTCCTTATTGGCCGCAAGTTGGCAGCAAAACAGAGACCTTTTCTACAGTAATTTCTGGGTTTAGTGACAGCTGATCATTATTCACTGTTACTTAACTATGATCTCGTAACAAGTTAGACCATTTTAGAAAATTCCTTACTGAATAGATACTGCTTTGCTGACAAATATAAAAGTCCAGATTGTCATCCCTGAAAAACTGAAAGATCAAAGAGGGACTGTACATTAGCAATATAACCCCAAAGAAAGCCTGCTTCCAGAAAAAAAACCCTATGTTTTGCAATGGTCTGCTTATACCAACAAATGAGGAAACTGCCTAAAACACCTCTTAGACATTCCTTTATGAAAATATTAGAAGCACGAGACAATGCATAAATCAGAATCACTTCAATACGGATCAGTGCTAGACCCAGCACTATGCCACACATCCATGAGTGATCCAGTGTTAAGTACAGAAGCTACTGCTGCAATCCACAGATGGCAGTGGACTGGCAAGGGTATGTTAGGACAACAGAACATCCTAGCAGACAGTAAGACTTCAAAATACACGCACATACAAAGCCAAATAGGTAAATGAAAAGCATAAAAAATACGGGCAGGTGTAAAGGCATCCCACAGAGCAGTAACTTGGAGAAAGGAGAAACAAGATGTTATAAACTGCAACTTAACCCGAGCTTCCAACTCACACCAAGCGTTTAAGACGGCAGCGAGCTACTGTAATACAGAAAGAGGAACAAGCCAACAAGCAGAACAAAAATTAGCAAAAAGACCCCAGAGTGAGCTGTCAGCTTCACTAATTAGTTCCTTTCCTTCCACTTTCAAACAGAAAAACTTGTAGCTTAAGTGTTTAGCTTCAGAAGAAGAAATGTAGGTGGAGTAAAGCACACACTAGTGGTAGTGGGAAGGAGATTTGAAAAAACAGCAACAGAAGGTTAATATACTTCTATCTTAACCTTCCATAAAATGTAGAAAATAAATTACTTCAGAGAAAATAAATTATTTCATAGTTAATGCGAAATAAATTACCTCATAGTTATCAATGACAAAGAATCAAGTTCTGTTTGGGAAAGAGCATGTACATTGACTGGCAGAGAACTACACTGCTTCACTAAACAGAAGCATCTGCTTAGGGAAAAAATTAACTGCAATTCAAATCACAGATACTGGGCATTTCATTTTTTAAAAAATTCCAGACTTTAAACCTTGCTACAGGAATAGATATATCAGGGCTGAGAGAATGAAGGACCATCTTGGAGAACACATGCAGCAAATTTCTAGTGTTTTCCTTTTTACTCAGTTCCTGTCTACTGTTATGACTGGAGTCTTATTTGGCTGCATCCCTTCCTATACAAACCTCTCTTTTTCAGAAAAAAAAAATGGAATTTCTGAGTGAAAGAGATTCAAGAAATATTAGCAGAAATTTTTTTAACACATTACTTATTATGAAAGATGGATTTAAATGTCAACACAGAATTAGCTTAAAATTACACTACTGAAACCTAAAAGAAAAAAGAAATTCCATAAATATCATCAATTAAAGCATTTTGTTCCCTCCATTTCTTGCATGGATATGATCACTAATTCAAATATAAAAATTACTAGGTAATTTTTTACAGTTGTTGTTTTTCCCTTCACACTTGATCAGTATTTTCCTAGTTGTTTCTGAATTATTCAGTGTAATAAGGTAAGACGCCCCACTGATAATATGGTTGGAAATCAGGATTTTAATCAGCTATTAATATTGTAAAACAGATTTAAAGGGCTTTTGAAATTGAAGTCAAAACAATAATAGGTTTAAATGATTAAAAGGGATTAAGAAAGCCAGGAAAGTTCAAAGCCTGTTAATCACCAGACGCGAAAAACTATGATCATTTAATAGGGTCAGCCCTATCACTCCAGACTTAAGCATATAGAAGTGGCCTTGTCAAAACAGTTTCCTTATGTACAAACTAGGGAGGTAAAAATTTAAGACAGCTAAACACTTGCTGTATACAGATACAGAAACATGCTTTTTCGGTCGTAATTTTTTAAGTATCTGACTACAAGGATCTTTTTAAACTCTTTACACATTCTGTGCATTTTTTTAAATTGCTACTCTGAATTCTAGATTCATTGCACCAGTAGAAATACACTTTGTTGACCTTTAGTAACTTTATCAAGGGATAAAATATTAATTCATTTTTTGCAGAACTATAGGTATTTTCCTTATAGACTGAACTCTAACATAGTCCATTAATAGTATTCCTTTGAACTTTGAATATTTAACCCATTTCTTTTGTTTTACCAGTCTTTTTGCATTGTTTCTGTTCTGAAGTGATCATCTAACCTTTCTATGCCTATTTTCTTCAACCAGAAATAAACACTCCTTTGCAGTTTAATTCATTTTGATTATAAACACAAACTAGTTTCCACAATCATGTGTTAAAGTTTTATTTGCATAAAACTTACTGAAAAACCCCAAGTGAAGTAACATGTACATGATCCAAACTGAAGGGTTCCTGTTCTTTGCCTAGTTACCCACAATTACTTGCTATTATGACTTCAAAATTTATTGTTCAGACCAACTTGCACCAGTTCTACAATATATCCTGTCACCCCTAGTACTGAAAATCCCCAAATACTTCCGCTGCCCCATGAGAAGCTCTGCTTTGAGAATTTTATATTTATACACACACACACACACATATAATTCAGAGAAGGCACAGTAGTGCGTGTGTGCATGCGACCCTCATATTTATATATTATTTTACTGATTACTTCTAAATAAAGACTCCCCATTTGCCATATATGAATAGCACTGCCAACTGCTCAATTTACACTTGAAAACAAACCCTTCATCACCTTTTCAGGAGAAGGCAGACTTATAAAGCTGTCAGGATGAACTTCAATAGGCTCTACATGTAGAGTAAAATACAGGTTAATACTCTGGACACACTAACAAAGGCAGTAACATTACACTGCTGCAAACATAAGACCATGTTGGGCTCCATTAACACAAAGTACATTTCATAACTGAATTACAACTCTGTCCCCATACTAGATCTGTTCTATCTCCAAAAGAACAAATGAAAACAGAATCTCTAAAATACAATTATTTTAGCATCTCTAGTACAAAGAAATAAATGCCACCTCAATAAAAATCAATTAAGACAGAGCAAAAGACATTTATTCACCATTGAAGACCTCACAGACCACAAAGTCAGCCCAGAACATTACCTTCAAGCAAAATTCTCCAAAAGGAAGGAACTGAAAGTTCTGAGGCTGTATTGAATCTTGATTTATATTAAATATTTAACTGTCTTCAAAATGCTAAGAATTGACCTTGTCATTATTCATAGGGAGATACAGAAAAAGACTGGTGTATCATATTTAATAAAAACCACATTGTTCCATTTAGAAATGATAAGGAAAGTAATAGTAAATCTTACATGTCAGTTAAAACCTCTCATTTATTTAAAAAATATCGTTTAAAATGTATTACGTTTTCCTGTTGGAAAACTTTATCGACATGTTTCTGTTTGTGACAGGCTAGGCTGAAGTACTAATTTCATATTATTACTGCAACCTAAATGAGTCTCAGTGCTGTCTAAAAGCTACATCTGTCCCATCACCTGTCTCTGCACCCAAGGGCTTGTTACAGGACAGTCCAGTTTACAGAAACTTAAAATTGATAATTGTCAGGGAATTCATGTACCTTAATTTGCCTTCTCTGCAAACTACTTTTAATACTGATTAGAGCAAACAGAAAGCTACAGACAAATGTTACAGCTACTGTGAAATTTCAGTCATGCTGAGAGAAGTTCTCCAAGCCATTAAAGTAATCAGCTTTCTTAGAAAAAGTAGCATATGGAAAATGGCAGAGGAGGTTTTTTTACTGCACTGAAAATTTTAATTTTATCCTGAAAAATGAACGAGCAATACCAAGATGGAGATTTAGGGAAGTGTTCTTGAGAGAGTAAGTCTTTGCTCTGCTGCCACAGGGGGATCAAGCATACCGAGAACTGCAATTACTGCTTCTGGGAAGAACTGTTCCTCCCTTTTGCCTCAAGACATTGCCACTGTCTGGCATATTAATTCTTCACCCACAGCAGTACCTGGCAACATCAAGTCCAGACAGCCATGGGTCTGGCAGAGGAAAAAGAGACTGACTGATGTATTTGGACAGTTCCTGTCATTTTTGGCCCAGAAGAACTGCCCACTCCAGATGAGTGTGTTGTCTCAGGACTGTAGAATTACATACAGAACTTCACATGTCCTGAGGATTCCGTTTAGAACTTCGGCTGTTGTTTAACACTGCTGCACGTAACATCACAAGCACATTTCAAAACAGCTTCAGTGAAATACACTGGAAGATACTCTGGCAAAAATGGAAGTTATTGCAATCAGATTTGGGGAAAAGTCTTCTATCTCTTTTCTACACAGTAACTACAAAATAAGTTGTCAGGAGACACGTGAAATTCTGGAACACTTTACCTCTTCTACTGGGAAACCAGGGAAATATTAGTATCGGAAATAAGAAGATTTACATTTGTAACTGCAGTTCTTATCTTCAAACAGACCAGATAAGGCATGCTAGCCTGAAGCCATGTAGGACACTGGGCTTAACTTAACTTAATATTCACAGTTGAGACTGCATGCAGCCTTTACTTGGAGTGGTCTGGAAGTGAATGTGGGTGTAGTTTCTCTTCTAATGGAGGAAGTTGACTGTACGCTTCCAGACTACAATGACAGCCTAATGTTACAGTAATCTTTACTGCCTACCTTCCTACCAGATTTCGGTTATTTAAAAAGAATAAAACCCAGCCTCAACACTGAATAAATAGCTTCAATACTACAAGAACTGAAAAAATGTTCATGGTAATGTTTGTATTTTGTGACTTCATGCTATTGTTCACTTGTCGCAGCTTGTCATGTTTGACAGTCATATGCTCCGCTTTACACTTTGTCCCGTGCACCTCAGATTCTTCCATTGAAACATAATCATTTTTGCTGCCACAAAACAAGGGAAGAAATACAAGGAAAATAAATTACTGGAACAATCTGGTAAAATAATCACCAAAAATTGTTTAGCCATTGCTCCCTACTATTTATGTGCCATAAATAGGCAAGTTTCAAGTAGAACTAAAAAATGAAAATAATTTGCATGCTAACACATTGAAGAGAGGAATCAAGGGCTTGTAAAATGAAAAAAATCTCTTGCCAGCTCTGCATTTAATCTGAAGCTATAAGGGAATTGCAGGCTTCGTAACATCCTGAAGTCTACAACACAACCAGATTTCCAGTAACTTGGAGCATTGATGATTCTGCCCTGACAAAAAGAACGTAAAACAACCCTCAAACAGCTAGTTTACCCTACTCTGGCTCTTGGCTAAGAGAAAATAAGAACACCAGTAATTAAGAGGAAGACAGGCTGTCTCCACCCTTTGCCTGTGGCTACAGCAGAGACCACAAGGCCAACACTCCAAAAAGGGAACAGGACAAGAAGACGCAAAGCACAGAGCAGGCCTGGGCATGGTTCTGTGCCCAAGAACACAAGCACAGGATCAGGGATCATCAGTGGCATAAGCACCTCATACCTTAGGTTGTAGTTACTCATAACACTGATGCGCTATCTGCACTTCATTCAGGAATAGCCTGATGTAACAGCAAGTTACTAAAGAGAAATGTTAACAATTAGTATTTCATTTAAAAGGATGGACAGAATGTCTCTCTTATTGATTAGCATAATTTGGGTAGAAAAACTACTAAGATTTCATATTGCCTGACCTGAATGAAGCAAAACTAATCAAGTAGTAATGAGCATTATATTTTCCTTAAATATCTAATTTTGTAGAAACTGAAGCTTTTAAAAAGATTAAAGTATTCCAACCACCTCAAAACTGCTGTCACTAAAAAGCCATCTTTTCTAAGAGATGACAGATCAATTTCACCTAGAGTAAAAACCCTGAGACTGTCAAATACCTGCTAATTTTTGACTGGGCTTTTCTATTCTTCAAGTCACAAGTGATCAACCTATTTCACTATTATTGTAGTAGGAAAAACCCCTCTAATCTGTACTATGCTATTGGAAACCTTGGGTTGGACAAGTAGGATGGGAACAGAAAACCATATTAAAATCACACCTTAGTAATCTGTAATTAAAAAGAATGTCTGAAACCATATCCAGAACATGAATCACAATTTTTATTTACTGTATCCTAAATAAAAATCAATCTTGTAATCATGCAATCTTGAAACTGTAATATGCAAAGTTTCTCAGTACCACTTTCAAAGATAAA
>VYZT01009898.1:50455-62816 GCA_013400735.1 Pomatostomus ruficeps
CCAATTAACCAGACATGTTCTACTGATGTGCATTAAATCTGCAAGTCTTCTGACGAATGGGAAAAATAAAAGAATAATTCATTATATAGTTTATTACTAAACAAGTATTTCAGAAAGTGAAAACACACAATAAAGTGAAGAATGGAATATCTCCTATTCATGAACATTTTACATTCTATTTTACAGGTAAATAAGTAGTTACAAGCTCCTCTATAATCATTGCTCAAGCCCTATATACCCCGAAAACATCACAGCTCTCCATGCAATACTGACACTCCAGAGTTAGCTTTTTCAACAGCCTTGTCTAAATGGAGCTTAACTAAAATCTTTCACTCATTTAAACTACAAGTTTAACTAAAGGCACTAGGAGAAAGCATTAGGGTTGTAGAAAGCTTTAATTATGTTGTCAGGAATACTACCAAATTTATAGGTACATTAGGACAAAGAGGACCTTCTTAAGACAGCTATCATTAGCCTAAGTTTTTGCAAGCAAACACTGGAGGTTTTTTAATTTACCAGAAGTCAGATGATGCGGTTGGGGTCAACAGTTTCAACAATGTTCTATGTTCAGACCTTGAGATTAATTAAATTGACTTCTACAGATACAACTGAAAACACAAGGTAGTAACTCTCAGCTACTCAGCTTCTCTGCCAAATGACCCAACGCAACAGATACTTTCGGGAGCAATCTGTCGCAAGAATTACTGAAACAATGGAACATCATCATACACCAAACTACCTTCTGCAGAGGGACGGAAAATACACGGGCAAATTTTCAGGGACAAGTTTTAAAGTTTTTACTATGTTCTTTCCATACTTTCATCACAGTATGGACAGTACATACTAAATCCAAAACAAACAGCACTGTAACACCCACTAAAAGAGAATTAACCCTGTCTCAGCCAATTATCTGTCTCAGGACAACAGGTAACACAATTCCCAGCTCAAAGCAATACAAAACCCATTAACCTGTCCCAGAGGGCTGATGAAGCACGAATCTAAGTTAACACAATAATGAAACTGAAAAAGTTGTGAGTCTGAAGGGGGAAAAAGTTGTGAGTCTGAAGGGGGTAGGGTTCCCCATTTAAATGTGGCCACAAAGCCCATGTTTGCAGCCTGTGCATTCTTTGATGCTGCAACCTCTTAGTACAGAATCACCATTTCTCTTTCTCATTTTTTAAGCTCACTCCAGTACGCATTTTTGGGGAATGGCTTGTTTTGCATTGAAGCCAAGCTTGGTGAACAAAGGATCACCTCTGATTGTCTAAAAGCTATTTAGACCCTTAGCCACTTCATGAGAGTTAACTGCATGAATGGTCTTTTGATTTTTTTTTTTGCTATGGGAATTTACAAAGGCTTCTGTCAGACAGGAGCAAAGGTAACAAACCGAAAATGTTGAGAATAACACAAGCCACAGTTTATACAGACCAACCTAAATTTAACACAAGTAACCAGAAACTTTTCATCATTGTCAACTGAAGCTGCTTCGCAAACCTTTTCCTAATTTATAACCCAAATTCCCACAAGAGTGGAAAGAAGAGCAAATATGTAACATCCTCTTCACTTTCATCAAGGCAAACACTAAAACAGCCTTGCACAATAATGTTTAATTTACCAGATGTCAGTGCTGTTCTTTTACTAAGGTTTGTGCTTAATTAATCCACCAGCTTCTGACAGTACTTTGCAGTGAGGAAAGGTAAAGGATGCCCACGCATCTTGGGATCTCCAGGAATGGCCCAACCACTTTCAGTGCTACAGTCAAATTGGTAGCACACTGCAGGAGATCCATATCCATACTTGTGAAATTATGGATCACAATGACAGCACTTCTTCCTTCACTGAGATATTCTCTTTTCATACGGCAATCATTACCACCACTCCAAAGATCCCATTCATTCTTCCTTTCCTCTTTCTTCAAACCTGTTTTTTTCCAGTGAACAGTGAAAAGAATATAAACCCATTTCTTGATTTGAAGGTAGTTTGTATTTACACCAGTGGCAGGGAAGAGAACTAAGGAGCAGATGGTAGAGGGCATGAAAGCTATTAAAAACTACAGATCTTTACCGCATATCCTCAATGAATTTGTGCAAAGATTGCCACAGACCCTAATTTTTATGGGAAAAAAAAGACCTAAAGAGAAAAATACTTGTCTGCTTGGACAACCAACAAGTAATCACACAGAAACCTGTAATCCTGGACCATGATGATGATAAAACAGTCAGTCTGCAGGTTGCAACTATAATGGAATTTGGCAGCCCAAGTAGTAAACATAGCTCAACTTATGAGATCATGGCTCTGGTCAAGAGCCCAGAAATTAGAGTGAAACAAAGCAAAATGATTCTTTAACCTTGATGTGATAAATAGAACATGTATCATAACTTTCTACTAAATCTCCACTCCTTTTTAAGAAAATGGGCTGAAAGATATTTACATGCTTATACAGGTGCTGGCAATTACAAATATTTTCCTTGCCTTCCCACCGATCAGTTAGGGAAGATACAAAGTTTCACAGATTTAGAAGTTTCAGGACTGGCACAATAGTTCTGTTAATGTCACTTTGTCAACATTGATTCTCTTCTCCTCAGCTCGTGCAGTCATAGACCTAGCAAAAGAAGATTTCTCAATACCATGAACACACACTTCTCAGCCACTGGAAGTGCACTTGATATGACAAGTAATGACCAGATCTCTACAGCCTAAAAATTAACTATAATTAGGTAAGCTAAATTCAGTGTCAAAAACTGAGTATTTGCAAAACAGAGTGCTCTAGGGAGAGCAATGAAACACACACAATCTTCTAACTTTTAACAGCAGGACACTGGAGTATTTACAGGAGCCAGCAGTACTGAGTTTAGTGTCTTAAAATGTCATTGGCATGTTAATCAGAATTTCTTTGCCCATTTTAGCAGAGTTTAATGTATGTAGTGTAGGTTAAGTTATTCTTAAATGCCTGTTACAGTCAGAAGGTAAAAGCATCATTTCTGTTAAATGTCATGGGTAGAAGTGAGCACACCAAAAGCTTTAATGAATACCTGTTAGCAAAGTTATTTTCACAGATTAGCACAGCTGTAGTTAGCAATTCACCCACAAATCATTAATTCTTCTTCTATTCTTTCCCCTCTCACCTCTAAGAAGCTGCTCTCTGAGCAAGTATCTATATCTTGATAAATTAAACAAAAATACTCTTAGGTAATGGAGTTGATGCAAACTAAAAAGAGATCACAAAACCACAACCACAACCACATTTCCGATATTTCTTTCATGCAGATGCTAAAAAAACCCAAGCACATATGACAGACTATATTTATTTCAAGACTTCTTTCCAGCTCTGTAAACAGAAAATGAAGTGTTTTGTGGTATCACCAGTTTTCAACAGTGCCATCAACATTGCTAACACTTTTCCAGATTTGTCTCCCTGAAGAGAGGCAAGAAATGGGACCCAGAAATCACAACCTAACAGAGGCTAGAGCTTCTCTAGATCAGGTAATGCCAGACTGTTGATATGGTCTGGAAAGCTCAGATAGGCATGGAGAAGTTCTGTTGTGACATAAATTAAAACTGCCTCTCCTACAGAAAGTCTAGGAAAGGCTTAAAGTCCTTCAAAACTTGTCAAGAGAGCAAAAGACTTTGGAGATCAGATTAGACCAAAATCCACTTTGAAAATGAAGTGACAGGGTTGTGCTAACAACCCAAGCCAAAAATACCCACC
Source organism: Pomatostomus ruficeps (assembly GCA_013400735.1). Classification (NCBI taxonomy): domain Eukaryota; kingdom Metazoa; phylum Chordata; class Aves; order Passeriformes; family Timaliidae; genus Pomatostomus; species Pomatostomus ruficeps. Next base: position 54,165 of record VYZT01009898.1, read on the forward strand.
CAGCCCTCCAATACTGCTCATTTCCTCAAACCAGTATTACATTGAAGCAGGCTGTCCTGGGGTGAGACTGCATTATATATTTATTTCCAGGTTTATTTATAGCATGGATTGTAGGCCAATTAAATATTGTTAAAAAGACCACTTCCTATACTTCCTTATGCTGTTTCAATTTGCACTTTCTTAACAGAAGTTAAAAAATAAGCTGTTTCTAGGGCTTATTTTAATACCCTCATTTCACTGCCAATACATATTGATTAAACTTGCAACCTCAAGTCCTTTACTCTGAACAAAGGTATTTATTCTTAAAACTGACTGTACAAGAGAGGTGGATAAACTAACAGAAACACTGTAGAAGTTAAATGTATAAAATTCGTATGGGTGTTTACCTAAACTCTTTCCTTATTTTTCAAAGCTACCTTCTCAAGTCAGAGCCCTGCTGGCCTCATTAAACATTCCCATCCAGCAGAAGAGGTGAGAAACAGACTCCAGGTTGCCAAGACACCAAAAGCTGACACAACATGGCTAGATGGATGCATGTCTTGCTTGACAGGAAAAAAGAGAGATTACAATGACCAACAATTTTTCCTTCAAATGCTTCACAGTCCTGAAATGTCTATGTTCTTGCACCTCCCTGCAGCATTTGAACAGATAACTTTATTCTAGCAGTTTTTCTACATTTTCTATTTTATCTCCCTTCACAAGCTGAAGGAGCGTGGGATCTGATTCCCATTTCAGGAGTATTGCAAAAGGTAGTTGGACATGGGGAAGAAACACTCTTGTTGGTTTGTTAAATGGACTTCACTGCATACACTCACACACAGGGAGCCAGATACCAAACCAGGTGCGTGAGAAGGGAAGCAAGCTCCTCAGTTCTGAGGTCATTACCAGAGCTATCACACTATCAGCAGGCTCCCCGTGAAACCGCTGTGGGAACACTGCTTCTGGCTTTAAATAATGCAATACCCCACAAACGCATTTTGGCAGTAAAGAAATGCTCACAGAGCATATGCTGCTCCAGGAGATAATTTAATTTGTCTGACAGGACTCCAATTTGAGTACATAAGATGCCTAATTTTTAAATTAAATTAAATTCTGCACAGCACATCACATCCAGTGAAAAGCACAATGCACTCCTGAAGGATTTCAGTGCTGCAGTAGAGATCCCATCATCTCTTTTATGTCAGCAATTTATAAGGATTAGTTGGGGGGTATTGTTGGGTTGGAAGAAGGGCATTACTTATTTTTAGAGGCTGGCTTTCAGGCTATTTCAGTGGGAAGGTGAGGCAGATTAATTTACTTTTTTGAATAGTCAAGATAGACCAGATTTCTAAAGTTCCAGATGTCTGAATTTGACACACTCCATTAAACTCTTTTTTATCTCCAGCTTATAATATAGAGGCTTTCACTTAAACACACCTTTAGATAAAATCTGAGTGATGAAATATTGACAACAAAACAAACTATTGCTATTATTAAAAGCTGCAGAACAAAGATTTGTGGCTGAAAATATACATTCAAATATACAAACTCTGCACCTGTTCTTTATTTTGTGATGTGAAATTTAGTTTTGATGCAGTATTCCCATTAACAAAATAAAGAACGATTAGAGAAAAAAGTTATTAGCACTTTAAAAACTAAAGAAAGAATTGGAAGCACTCTGAAAGATCAAATCAACTTACAAACCAGAGAAAAAGTGGCAACAACAATAAAAAATGGAGCTCATGCAGAAAGATTTTAAAGAGCAACTGTATTTTACACCTCTGGAAAAGATTGATCTCTAAGCTGATTCAAGAACAAGTAAGTTTAATGCCAATGAAGCAATCCAGCAATATGGTTATATGGATGGTAGCATAACAAGTAGGCTTAAGCAAGATAACAGACAACCTGATAAGAAGTGGTCCTGTTCTTGACTGATAAACTGGAGTATTTTTTTAAAGGTGCATTTGCACAATTTTTCTTGGTGTGTTACAGAAATGGTGTATTTACTCCACAGACATCACTGAAGGAAAAAAAGAGTGCAGTAATAGTAAATCAAAAGTAGCACACAAGGATTCATACAAGAGCTACCTGAATCTTACTGAAATTGATGACTCTTTCCAATTAAAGGCTAGCAAAGACAGCATAAGGAGACTAGAATAAATAATTGGAAAAAACCACATGAAGACACTGAAGGTTTTCATAGATACCACCACCACAGTTTCATATAACAAGAACAATCAAATGACAGATACCACGGTGGCTACTTTCAGAATAAGGCCAAAATCCCAGAGATCAGCACAAACATAGCATAACATAGGCAGGCAGCCCTCCATATATTTACAGGCATCATTCTGAAAACAAAAGTGACATTCAAAAAAAAAAAGAAATCAAGACTTACTTGTCAAGGAAGTCCTTGTCCACAACTGCACAGATATCAAGCAGAGGATTTCCCATTCCAAACAGGACATTTTCACTGTAAGAGAATCAATTATTTCAGGTTAGCTTTGTGTTGGTTTATTGTTCTTAGCACATGTGAAGACATCTTTTTATTAGAGAGAAAAACAAAAAGATACACATTTTGCCCAACACAGTAGACACACGGAGACCTGGCATATGGAGTCAAATTTGAGTGAAGTACCATCCTACAGTGATCTTTGATCAATACACAGACTGCAATAATAAATGTGTATACTCTGTTAAACTGTCATTTACTCAAAGAATTAGAGCTGCACGCCATGTTCTGTAGTTTTAAAGGATGACATTCAAGTTGTAATACCGAATATTAGACAGGGGGAGCATCACACCAGGGTGTAAGAATTTCACTGAACCCACTCACCTGTTGGGTACCAACAAATAATTAACAATTTAAATCTGTCCTAATAAACTGAAACAAAGAGACTATGGATTCTGCATTGTCAGCCATTTTAAACAGTGCAGCTATCTACTGGTAGGATGTATGTACTTTTTAAGCAATTTGAAATTCATTACCATAACTTCTGTCACATAGAAAAAAAGTCATCAAAAATACTGTAAACAGTATTTTTGAGAAGGATAGCTTTAACTTTCTTAGATTAATTCAGAAACCATGTGTTACATTTTCCTGAATAGCCATGTACTTGAGTGATAATGCAGTAATACCAAAGGATTAGATATGTGGCCTAGTGTCAAGTAAGAGTGAAGGCAGCTGTTCTCTAAGGCTAAAACTACATCCAACCCCGTCACATTCCTTGTCAAACTAACACCTACTGTCTCCAGCCAGCAAGGCACACCCTTGCTTTGGCCACCAAAGGTAGTTTCAGTATGACCATCTATACAGGGTTTGTGCGGCCAGGTTTTGGTAGCCAGGGGACTACAGGGGTGGCTTCTGTTAGAAGCTGCCAGAAGCTTCCACCATGTCCAGCAGAGCCAATCCCTGGCAGCTCCAAGATGGACGTGCCACTGGCCACGGCTGGGCTAGTTAGAAATTACAGTAACACCTCGGTGATAACGTTTTTAAGAAGAAGAAAAAAAGAGTTATTGTGCAGATATAATTGCGGCCAGAGAAGAGCAGAGTGAGAATACATGAGAGGAACAGCTCTGTAGACACCCAGGTCAGTGGAGAAGGAGGGGGAGGACGTGCTCCAGGCATCAGAGCTGAGGTTCCCCTGAAGCCCATGGTAAAGATCATGGTGAAGCAGGATGTCTGCCTGCAGCCCATGGAAGAGACCCATACTGGAAAAGGTGGATGTCTGAGAAGAGGCTGGGACCCCACAGGAGGCCCGTGCTGCAGCAGGCTCCTGGCAGGGACCTGCAGACCCATGGAGAGAGGAGCCCACACTGGAGCAGGTTTCCTGGTACGACTTGTGAACCTGTGGAGGATCCATGCTGGAGCAGCCTGTCCTTGAAGGACTGCACTCAGTGGAAGAGTGACCCACCTTGCAGCATGGAAAACATGATTAATAACCTTGATACTGAGACACAGCAAACCATGCTTTAAGTATCTTAGTTTTTGTTGTAGCTTTAAAGGCAGGCCTTTAAAGCTGTAAATAAAATGTGGAAGAAGGAGCCAGAAATCCAGCTCGCTCCTAACTGGGATAGTTAACATCTGCTTAGTAAAAACCTGTAAGACTGACTAAATACTTTTGTCAGTGTGACAAATAGCACAGGGTTCTAAATAGCATAACCATAAGGTACACCTGGCTAGAAGACAAGAAGAGTAAGAGACAAATGACAGTTCAGAAGACATAAGGATAAAGGGGATTGCAGCTGAAGTCACAAGACAGAACATTCTCTCCATTGTGAAACCTAAGTATTGCATAAGTAGTACTGTAGGACAATGAATGAAGGCAGAAGTCTCCAAGTGTTGAACACAGATTTGTCTCAAGCTATATGTTCCTATACTTAATGTTTACCTGATTCTCACATGCTGTGAAATTCTACACATCAATAAATTTATAACCACACTTGAGAAAAAAACACGTATCATGGATAACTTCTACATAAGAAAAGAGCCAGCACTGAAGTGGTCAGTATGCCAGAAAACAGCACCTGTACTTAAAAATCTGAAATACAGCTGACATACTGATGTCACTGCTGATGAAGAAGTTACCACATTCAATGGCAAAGCAAAATAGAAGCTACCAAACATTCAAAGAACTATGGGCTGCAGAACATGCAGGTCAATACGTTTGAAGCAGCACAAGAGCAACTTTGTGTAGAAGCTCTATGAAGCCAATATCACGCATACAAACTCCGAACATGTAAGCAGTGGCAGGAACTAGCACTTTCAGTGCCATTTAAGCCACGCAGCTCTTTACATCACACATAACTCCTGCTCATTCCCAAGCCTTCCTTCTCCCACAATTTTATTATCATCTCCATTCAAGTGTTCCAGAGGCTGTGTGTAGGGTGCCATTTGGAATCAAGTTTTAAAAGCCAAGGTAGCTATCATTAGACTAGTAAGTGTATGTTCAGAAACATTCCACTGAGACTTCTTGGTAAACTCTCCCCAAATTCAGTACAGTTGCTTCTCACAACTAAATGTAGGCCAGCAGAACTCGACAGCTTTTTAAACACATAAAACTTTGAGTACATAAACTTTGATTTCTATGAAGAAATCAAGCTGTGTTATGAGCTCTCTACCTATTTTTGCAAATAATCTAAATACATAAGCTAACATATACTAATCTCTAGCCCTGTGTCTTCAATTAACATGTATTTCTACATTTTGGGTTCTTTCACCTAGGTGTTAGAATTACCTAAGTCCCAAGCTACTAAAACTTCCACGCTTAGAAATATATATTAACATTCCCCTGGCAAAAAATGAGAAAATCCATACTCTCCATTTGTACTGAGGACTGGCGTTGTCTTTCCTTAATCATCGCTGCATTTGACAAAAATACGTTTATGGGCAAAGCAGGAAAAGTCTAAGCAATTTCTAAGTCACAAATTTTTAAAAGTCAACAAGCAGATATGTAAGAGGGTGGACTCTATCTCAGAGGTCTTTTCCAACCTAAGTGATTCTGTGATCCCTACTGTGATCAGCATTTTCTAATACAAGCTTTGTGAAACAATCTGCAAAGTCCTACTGTTAAAGAAGAAGACTTGACTGACTAAATCATTAGCATGTTCAACCTGACTAACCCAACACTGGCTACTTTTAGTGCAATACAAATCACCCTTTCTTTCTTGAAGAGCTGCACAGCTTCTGCACTGTTACACTATTGTACTTTCTGTGGCACAACATGAAGCTATTTGGCTTCAGTTTGCTCCTCGGTAAAAATAAAAGATATATCTATTTTTTAATCTCAAACACTCTGTAAAGCCACGTAGGCCTCTGTAAAAGCATAAAATAAAACAAATATTTATGATTCTAGAGAATGTTAAATTTACAAGTCTCCAGAGCAAAAATCTGAGATATTAAACTGTTACATTCTCACCAAGTTGAAGACTTTGAACAGTAGATTTGAACCTTACAGGCCTTATGTTTGCTGTTCAATCACACTGGACATCTGCAGTGATTAAAATTTCAGTGATTGTTTCCACCCAACTAGGGATAAAACATAATTAGGAAGCAGTAATAATTTCCTGGAATCTGAGATTTCACAGTATATAGGTTATCTGGGAACACATCTCTGCAGCAGACACAGAACACACATCCGTAGTCCCCAGCCTCCTTGACTCTCTCCAGTCCCTTCTCTTGCACTGGAGTACTGTATCATTCCAAAAGGATGTTCTTGTTTAACCCAACTAACCTACTGCAAAACAATATCTGGATCAGTTCTTCAAGAAGCAGGTGACAAATTCTTCACCTGCACAAATTAAGGGCATGTATAATTGACTACATAGTCAGCATGTATGTGTGTGTATGCATACAGACACACACAGAGCACTTCTATATGAACAAGAAATATGTTTTTTAAACTCTAAACTACAAATAAAACGTTCACACAAATTTAGAAGTTGTTTGCACACAAAAATACACCATCCATCTAGCAGGCAAAACTACAGAACAGTAACTATAGAAAGCTTTGATGTACATCACATTTACATTCTAAACTACTGGCAAGCAGCAACATATTTCACGGGTTTGGCTTTTAACTTTGGACTAGATGAAGTGTGAGTTGCAATTAAAAGTTCAAGCAATGTAACTCATTAAGTATAAATAAATATTCACCTGTTAATTAGGTGTTTTGTTCAGACATTACCAATATGACTGATTTTACACAAATGGCCAGTGTTTCACATCTTACTCTTATCACAAGAAGCAAAAGTAATAAAATGAAACCAAACTGGATAAAAACAAAACAATAAACCCAAACAAACAAACAAAAAAGAACCCACAACATTAGTACTGAGCTACCCTTGAACCTCTTTTAAGAAGTCAACGAAATTAACTGCAACTGAATGATCTGGAAAGCTGCGTCCAATATCATGCTCTACTGCTGCAGGCATTTTTAAAAATATGGTCCTGATTCAAGTTGGCTGTGGAGCATTAGCAGTACTATATCCAACTATCACACAATATTGTTATCATCCCATGCTGCTGTGCACTTCCGTGGAAGAGCAACATCAAAATATCAGTGAAAGCTTATTATTAGTTACTGGCACAGAGACAGAAGAATATTTTGGGCCTTTGGATACTGGCAAGTCAGCCTTAAAACATGACTGAGACATTTGGGTGTGCAATTGCATGGCAGCACACTGCATGCCTGGTCTTCCTTCTACAAATTTGAGATACGGTCTTGCACAATCTAAAATGTTAGTATTTCTAAGGGATTTCACTATACCCTTTAAATTAAGGCAAAACAAGACATGTTTTAAGCCTGTTCTCAGCATATTCATTTTAGTCACAAAGGAACAGAGTTAAACCCCATACAACACAAGATTTGAAGTTAGCAAGAATCATTTATATGTGTAGTTAAAGCAAAACAGCAATAGTACCAGACTCATAGCACTTGACTAGCTATAAGTTCTCAATTAAGGGCATCCTTCTTTCACCCCACTTACACATGTAACATCGTTAGAAGTAGGACGATACTTATTGTTAACCATAACTCATCTAACACAAAAGTACCTTAGAACTATTATTCCATGCTTCCAGAGTTCAGACAATTTTCTTGCATCACTGGGCAGCAGATCACTTTAGCATATAGACCTTAAACATACAAGGTGGCCTGCAGGACTGCTCACATGCTTTCCTGACACAGGTCTTAAGCAAAGACAATATTTGGCTAAGCAGTTACATATTTACATACTGACTTAGAGGAACATTTTCAGTGAAGATTTCATTTATTATGAAACTTTCGTAGTCTTCTGAAATGACACACGCACAGGTTCCAACTTCAAAAACAAGCCTAAAAGCTTTGGCCTTATGTAAGCAAGGCTGTCGCAGAAAAAACTGTTCCACCACTACCCAGCTCCTTACACAGCTGCGCTAACTCCACAAGCTCCAACAGTGAAATACTACTGCAATTTCAAAGTTACCGTCTCGGTCAGAAACAGCGTGAATGAAACCTGATACACAGAGTTTGGAGGGTGGAGAGGAGATGGGAGAATTGCCTTGAATCATCAAATTGAACTTGGAGTCTGTAATTTTAGGCATTTCTTTAGCAGGTGAAGGCCTGAACAAAGGTTCCTGCTTTACCTCACAATACAACCCCATCTTAAGATAAAGTGTTTGGTGAGAAAAACTATTCACAGTAACTCCTTTCACTGAATGTTAAGTTACGGGTTTTTCATTTTCCAGGTATCACTGACAGGCTGACACCACCACAGTTTCCACACTCTGCCAGCAGCCTAGCCCGCTATTAAGACCCCCGCTTCTCGCTATTGGGGAATCTTTTAAAATTAAGTCCTAGTCACAGCAAGCTACAGCGAGGGTTTGAGATTCCAAGGCGGCTGCCGGAGCCCCACGACACGCGTCGCCCCACGCCCACGGGCGGGACCCCGCGGCGGGCGGTGGCCGCCCACGCCCAGGCGCTACCTGTGACAGCGGCACCGCCGCCGAGCAACGCCGCACGCAGCCCCCGGCCAGCGCCCCCCGGATCACCTGCGGGCCCGGCGCTGCTCGGGGCTCTCGTTCCCCATGCCGCTGGGCACCGGCATCGCCCGACGCCGCCGGGAGTCCCGGCCGGGCGCGCCCACCTGCCCGCCAGAAGCCGATGCGGCGCCCCGGGAGCGCTGTCCCCGCCG
>VYZT01009898.1:71922-123961 GCA_013400735.1 Pomatostomus ruficeps
CAGCGGCGGTACCGGGAGGCTGCCCGCAAATCCGAGGCTTTCCGTTTTGCCCGCCTCCGTTTCCGTTGTTCGGTGCCCATTTAAATACAAAATCGTTGCCGTGTTTGAATAAACCCTCCGCGTTGTTCTGGGCTCTGGCGGACGTGCGGAGCCGCCCGGCGGAGAGTGAGCAGGGTCGGTCAGAGCCCCGCACCGGCGGGTCTGCACCGCTCCCGCTCCGGGATGCGGGGCGGGATGCGGGGCACTGTGCGCCGGGAGGACATTGGCGGTGGTTGTCAGGGCGGACAGCGCAGGGCCTGCGGGAGGGGCGATGCGGGAGCCACCGTTCGCGGCAGAGCCCGCAGCGGGGCCAGGCCTGGAGGGGCAGGGCGGGCGGGAGCGGCGCCGGCTCACCTGGGTCCGTCTCCAGCAGCATTGCTGCAGCCACGGTGTTTGTACTCGTGCTGTACTTGCTTAATTAGCAAGGGGCCCTGTGCGTGCAGATCTGCATACTATGCGCTGGGAATCAACCCCTTATCATCCACCAGTACGCACTGCACATCGCTTCTGCTCTGTTCAGTACCCAGCGGTAACTGAATGGAGGTTGTCGCTTCTTTTCTTTTGTTTCAGTTTAAATCTGCTTTGAATTAGTAATGCACTTACCATCTTTTCAGTATGATGAATGATTCCTACCCATTACGTGTTAATCAAACTGGAGGAACAGCATCACCATTAAATGTAGCTTTTCTGTAACCAACCAGGCAAAAAATCATACTTGAATAATGAACATTCGTGTTCCTAGCAGACAGACTGCAGTATGGGAGAGGAAAAGGTATTTTGCAAGAAAAGCAAAACCATGTTCAATTACTCATGCAAGAGATAGAATGTTGGAAACAATGTTTTACAAAAGAACTGACTATACCAACCATGAGAGTGATTCTGCTGTGGCAGTTCCCAGCAGGTTTGACTCATATATAGCATCTCATTTATTTATTAAAGAAGAAAAAGAAAAAAAATAAGAAGAAGAAATAGCTGAATGATATTTCTCTGTAAAAAATATCTAGGGTTTAATGTGTACTGTGCTGGGTGCTAACTCAAAAACACAAGCAAACTTGGTTTTTTGGAGGGGAAAAAAGGAGACAAACAGATTCTTTACTGCCTGTATGCACATATCTGAAAATTCCTTCCAAATGGCAAATCAGACATCCATGCCCTCTCATGTTTGATTTTGCTGGTTTTTTTCAGAAATTAAATTTTTTGTTGTGTAAGACAGCTATGCACCAGCTAAGTCCCAGTTATTCTCTCATATAAAGATCTCCTGACATGTAGAATCTTTAATAGAAGCCTTGCCATGAGGATTCAGAAAAGGGAAATTGAAGTCCTTGAGGTAGAGAAGTCTGAACAGCAGGAGACAAGTGGTAGCTGTACTTCATGGCTGTAATAATGACAAGAAACCAAACTCAAATTTGTTCAAAATGTTAAGTTCCTTCCTCTTATTTCCCTTTAATTTTTCTTCAAGTTAGAGCTTCACATACAACTTTCAAAAAATTAATACAGAGAAAATAAGTTAAAACTTTTTTATGCTTGTCAAGCATAATGTATGAAAGGCAGCCTTTTAGCAGGAGCTTCCTAGAATAAGACAGTAGTCGTGAGACTCATTCATACAGGATGAAAGAATTCGAGTGCTGCTTTGCTCTCTCCTCTTGGAGAAGAAGGAAGGTACAAGTGGCTAGGTGCCTTTCTGCCCTCTGTTTGGACTGGTTGTGGCAGAGTGCACACACCTTAGGTAGAGCTGTCATGCCCAGCAGTTCCACTGGCACTTGCTGGCTCTGGTGGAGTATTCCAGTAGTGCATGGCTCTCTGGCACTGTGCTTGTCCTTTCTGGAACCTTGAGTGCCTCTTCAAACAGAGCCTGTGAAAGAGAGTAGTATAAAGCTGGTAGCACTGTTGCTCTGGCCTGTCAGACTTACTGGAGGAGTGAATTGGGAGAGCATGATGGAAAACGTCTTCACAAAGAACTACTGAGCTGGGGCTTTTATATCCTATGATTGAATCCTGCTGCCTTCTCCATTCAGAGTTCTTCATGGTTTGGCTGGAATATGAGCCTAATTATCAGTCTTTTCCTGAAAATACTATGGACAGTAAATGTGACAAGATACTCACTTTATCTGTGTCTATTTGGCCCTGTCTGCCTATTCAATCCTGCTCTCAGAGAGTGAATTTCTTAAGTCATCCCTTAGTAGTCCTAAAGCTACTGATTCAGATGTAAGTTGTGTTCGAAATGTTCCATCTCCATGTAAAAATGGAGCTTTAGCAATGAATTTTTAATTGTTTCGGTGTGGGTTTTTTCCTAAGAAGCTTTTGCTTTTCCAGCTTTTACAGCAAAGCTTTCTATTCTTGCAGGTCCCAAAGGGAACTGCAGTTATTCAGGATCTAATATTGTTTGATTATTCAGGATCTAATATTGTTCTGTTGAAAAGAGATGGAACTCTCTTGTCAGCAATTAGAAGATTTATACTGGAACTAAATTGAACAGAGGTGCCGTGCAAGGGTATTATTGGAAAAACTCATCAGACAGTAGATGAAATGCCGCACAAATTCTCATGCAGGCTGTAATTGCTACTGGAGGAAGTTGCAAATTTTGTTATGGATACCAAACACTGATTTAAGACAACTTTAGAGTATTCTCAAAGGACTACTTCCTTTTAAAAACAATTCCAGAAAGTTACTAACAGTGTTTTAAATGAGAGCAAAGATAAATAAATGTATACTGAGCATCTGGGAAGCAAAGCATTTAGTCTTTAATAAGGATGATCTTGCTGATAAAATATGTGTCTGAGTAGTCGTACAGACACACAAGCACTTCCTGGTGCTGAGTAGATACAAAGTTTTCTTGACTAACAGCAGGGGACAACAAGCAGTTCTTAAGAAAGGTTGCCAAAATGTTTTTACTTTGATGTGCAGATACCTAAACCACGAGCATCTTATATGTAAAAAGATTTATGACACTTGAGCAACATCATTAGGACACACAAACAGCAATAGGAGCATAAACAAAACCTGTGAAATTACAGAACATTCATGTTTTCGTAAACCTGAGGCTTCCAGATTTATCAACTCGAATCACAGCTGCTAATGATGTGTCACATTGGTCCAGCCAATTATACAGTATATCAGAGCTGCCATGTTCGCTGTCTCGAAAGTGTTGTTCAGGTGTTTAATGGGACTTCTTTTTATTAGGTTTGCTGGTTTGACAGCCAGTGAATGGGGTTGGGGAGGTCAGGAACACATTTGTGGCACATTTTGAATTTATGGGAAAAAGCTAAAGTACTGACTAGCTGATTGTGACAAAAATACTAGCTTTACAATAGAAATAGAACTGCCTGGTTTAGCTTATTTCTCCAGATTACTTTAAGCATTTGATTACTTTCCATTCACTTGTCACTAGAAGTTCATTTCCAAAAATACATTACAGAGACTCAGACAGTCTACCCGCACTAATCCTTCCACCGTTCAGAGAAGCTATGCCAGATTCAGGGAATTTGGAAGCTGTGGAATACCTTCCTAGTGATGGTCCCATTTGGAGCTGTTTCCAGTAATTAGTACTAGCTCTAAAGGGCATAGCAGAGGTCAGTGATAAATTCCTCACTTCCTAGTTTCAGGGCTTTGAATGTAACTCAGCTCAGTGTTATGGAAAAGCAGCTGTTAACAGTATTTTTGCATTAATTACATTTTAGGGTACTTGATTGTAGCTAAGGACAAGCATGTGCAATCAGTCTTTTTTTCCGTGCTCGCAGCCTCTCTCTAGTGCCAATGAGCTCCACTTTGGTCTTGTGAGCCTGCTGTGACTTTGGTCCAGATGTTTCCATGCCAAGAATTTGAAAATCAGTAACATTGCAAATCCAGATTTAGTCAAAAGAAAAGTTAGAGACGTGGAAACAGCACATTGAAGGCGTCTTAGTTAAAATATGTTTTTCTTCTGTGTGGACTTGAGATTCTGGTAGGATGGAAATGACTGAGAAGAATCACGTGGAGTTTTGCATGTCAGAGCAAGGATGGGAAGTCTGTGAGAAGAAGCCGTAAAACTGCAGGGCTGCTTGTTGCTGCAGAGCCTGTGAGATGCCTTTCAGTCAGGCAGGAACATAAAAGGCTGTCAACCTACTGAAACTGAGTTTGTACAATTTGCTTTGGCCTAGATGCAAATAACGATCGTTGTACACCTTCAGTCTGCTCTTAGGCAGGCCTGGAAGCAGAGAGATGGGAGGCATGTGCCTTTGAGATAGTCCTAGAAACACCTTCAGTGCCTTACACAGAGTGGTTTTATGCTGACATCGCAAAGTGGTGGTTGCATACACTGCTAGGTGTAGAAGAATCTCATGATTCATGAGTTCTGGTAATGTACTTGTGCTACTGTTTTTTTAAACTTAGGAACTTTGTTTCAAGACCTTTACCCTCAAAGTGCTGCAGCTCTTAACACACTTAGCTGTTGGCCACAAATAGCAACCTACTGGTGTGAGGAATTTTAATGTTACTGGATTGACTTCTTATGCTCAGCATTTGTCAATCTTTTCTTCCTTTTCAAGTGTAATGTTCTGATGAGACAAGAAGGTAAGGTACTGAGAAATTAATTCAGGGATCTCTACATGTCTGAAATGAAATCTGGCACTCAAAAATAGGGTAACAGGGAAATCTTCAGTATTTCGAGCAATGTAAGTAATTTTTGTTACGTAATAGTTTATGTATCTTGTATTGATATTTTTATAGTGTTACCAGTTCTAAGATACTCAACATGAAATCCATCTTTAAACAGCTGGTGCCAGTTGCTTGACAGTGTATGGGATAAACCAAATTACTTAGTCTTGTGTATAATTGACTGATGTCCCCACTGCTATAAGAGCTTCTTTATTCTAGTCAGCACTGGGAAGTGTACCAGCTGAACTGTCCCTTGACTGACAGGGCAGGGCTTGTGCCTCTGAGGCTGCCTGCTCTGCACTTAGGCTGCAAGGACAGAGCTTTAGTCTTCCAGAGCACTTCAAATTAGCAGCAAATTAGCATACTGCTAAAACTTGTGAAGGAAGGAAGGAGCGTGTGAGAGGATTTGAAGGGAAGTCTTACACTAGAAGCAGAATATGTATCTTGGGAAATCCTACTCAGAAGATAGGGTAGGCAGCTAGGTGAGATTTTACTGCTCAGTTTCCATAGGTACTGCAAAGCTGTCATCTGCCAGGCGTGGTCCCCAGGATCAGTTTGCTACTCCAGTTCACCCCGAGGCCGCACAAACACTCCTGTGAACACAGCTGGTACCTAGGCAGCTTGGGGCAGATGAGCAAAGAAGGGCAGTGACCCAGTGCTACCACCCGTGCTGGCTACCCACGCCCCTCCTTGATTGCATATCAAGTCATAGTCCAATACCCTAAGTGGAACTTAGGGCAAAAGAAGGGGCCCTGCTATTACAGTTGTCTGGTGCACCAGGAGCTTGCTGTGACTGTGTGGTCTGCTGCACAGCTGTGCTTGTTAAAAGTGTATTGTGACAAATGCAGCCATTTCTGATTTGTAGATGAATAGAATCTGGATGAATGTTAACAGAAGCACAACTGCTGGGGCTTACAAACGCTCTGTCACACGTGCCTGATATACTTTGTCAGAGTATCCCTGGAAGCTGCTCCTCCAGAGCGGACTGTGAATCAGCTCCTCTGGAAGTGGAATCTTACCAGTGCTGCTTGTACTGGACTCTCTGATACAGCTTTGTGTGCATTTAATAGGAAATGGGGCTTGTATTTGTTAACAGATATGCTATTGTATCCATTTAGAAATGTACAGAGATCTATCCTAAGCTTTATAGCTGAGCACCTTCATATGTGTGGGCAGCCGTGGTGACGAACAATACTGACATTCAGTGGTTGATTATACTTGCCACTGTTGTGTGACTATCCAGGAGATTTTGGAAGGCTTTAATGTTCAATGCTGGCTAAATTCAGAACATGTTTACTTGAACTGGATTAAAGCAATTGTGTCAAGGCTCCTTTATAAAAATGCTGCGCTCACAGTATTAAAATTGTCTGGGTTTTTTAACAAACTAAATTAGAGATGAATTTGGTCCAGGAGAGAGATAGTAGAAACATGCAATAACTCTTTCTAGCTTTGTTTCCTTTCCCACTTCTAAGCAAATTTGCAATCACAGGTTCTAAAAGAACTTCCCTTTACATTCCATATTGGCTTAGATGAATTTTTTTGTCCACTTTTTGCTATTGGTCTTTTTTGTCACCACCAAAGACAGCATGCTCTTGGCAGGAGGTATCTGAGACCTGGCAAGGCCCCAGTGAAGATGAACACATTGCTGTCATGCATGTGAAGGAGCAGCTGGAGTTGACAGTTTGAAAAGCTGGATCTTGGCTCTCTTCCCACATCTGCTGACCTAGGTGGAGGGAAATAGCATGCTGACAACTTCTTGAGCTGACCTTTCTCACTGTCTTTGGTGAGCTTTGGAAGACATACTTTTGTTTTGTCAAAATCTGGAGGGCCAGATTTTTCATTTGTCATTGTTACAAGTGCATTGGTAGATGAGTTAGTACTCTGAGTAGTTTAGATTCAGACACAGCAACAATAACTCAGTCTGGGTGGAGCTAAGTGCTTATTCCAGTATTTTGGAATGAGATTTAGTCATACAGTGTTTGGTCTCCTTAAAATCTCTGTGGGACTAGGCCATGTACCACTAGATGCTTCCATGATATCTTCACGTTAGTGTGCCAGTTGACAGCGAAGGAGTAAATTTTATCTGCATTTTATGAGAAGATCCTGGCCAAACATGGTAAAATTAGTGAAAACTAGGATAGGTTTTTGGTAGATGTGTTTGGCTTCTCTTGGACATGCAGAGTTGATGGTGGTCTTCCTCTTCCAAGGTGTGGACACCCAGTAATTGTCTGATCTCTTTCCAGTCATGATTGAATTCCTCCAAAGACTAATTTTCAGTTCTGGATCTCCGTTGCTGTCATCTGCCCATTTCCACTACCTGCCCTGTGCCAGCTCTAGCACTCTGTGGCAGTGTAATAACTTGCATTAGGAAGCTGATCTGACCAGCAGCTCTGATTGCTGGGTCAATTTCTGGCTGGACCATTTTCCTAATGTAGATAATTGCAGAGCCACAGACCTACCCAAATCAATACCTGAGAGGCAAAAGAGAAGAATAGCCAGTGCCAGGGACAGCTTCTTCAACTACAGAGGAATTTATGCTTGGCATTGAGTACCAGGTTAACTTCACCTTGAGAAGCCACTGCTGGGGTTACAGTTTGGTTTGTTTTCCGAGCCCAAGTTTTAACTGGAACTTACTTTTGCAAGAGGATCATTATGCTGCAGGTCAGCCAAGGCATTGTATATGTCTCTTGTAAAGGCTAAGAGAGAAACTGAAGTCTGCTAGCATTTGTCTCCTCTGTAGATGCAGAGATAATAGTCTATTTATTTTATCAACAACTTAGTTCACTTACTATCTCATTGAAAGTTGAGAAATAGACTGGGAATTATTTTTTTTAATAGGCAGATAAGCTTCTTGCCCCATGAATACAATGAAGGATCAGTGGCTGAGGCATGTTATTTGTAAATGTTTAAAGAGATAAGAAAAACAGTTACATTCCTTACCTGCAGTTCATACTCCCCTTTTACATAAGTGAGTTTTTAAGTGAAAAACATTTTGTGTAAACATATTTCATGCATGCCAAGCACATTTGAGGCAATTTTATTCATTAAATCAGATTTAAATGGCTAGTTCTGTGTACTTTTAATGAATTCTAACCCTTTACCCAAGTGCAGCTTGGCATAGATCATAAGACTAATCTGCCAGCAAATAAAAAGCACTTTTCTAGTTCAGCAGCTGAAAGCTAAAGAGCTGTATCTTTAAGATAGAGCAATTCTAAGTTATGTATGTAACTGCCAGGCCAACTTCACTGCCAAAGGAAACTTTTATGTACGAGTTACTCTTACGTGTCAGCAAACACGTTTGAGTGAGTGCCAGCTCATGAGAATCAGCTTTTCTTTAAGAAATAAATTGCAAATACCAGATAGGGATGAAAGAGGAAAACAAGGGTGCTTACTTCTTGCTTACATTGTGATATACATTAGCAACTTAATCGAGTGGCAAATTTTTTTTGGTGGAATATTCTTCAAAATAAAGAAAATGGAATTCAAAAAGGAAGAAAGTAGATCTTTTTCCTAAATTCACAGTGCATATTAATAAAGACTAACCACTGTAAGAAAGGGAATCTGGGATAAGAAATGTCAATCCACATATCCTTTTGTTTATTTTAACTTCCTTTAATGTGTTTCCAACAGAAAATGATCCACAGCCTGTTTCTTATAAACTGTTCTGGTGATATATTCTTGGAGAAGCACTGGAAGAGCGTCGTGAGCCAGTCTGTGTGCGATTATTTCTTTGAAGCTCAGGAGAAAGCAATCGATGTTGAGAATGTGCCTCCTGTCATCTCAACTCCACATCACTACCTCATCAGCATCTACCGGGATAAAATCTTCTTTGTGTCTGTCATACAGACAGAAGTGCCACCACTCTTTGTTATTGAATTTCTGCACCGAGTAGCAGATACTTTCCAGGTCTATCACCCTTAAATGATTTTAAAATTCAGTGTCTGAAGGGACCCTACAGGGAAGCCAGAAAAGGACTCTTTGTCAGGAACTATAGGACAAGGAGTAATGGGTACAAACTGAAAGAGGGGAAATTTAGGCTAGATATTAGGAAAAAATTCTATAATGTGAAGATGATAAAATAGTGAATGGAACAGGTTGCTCAGGGAGGTTGTGAATGCCCCAACCCTGGCAGTGGTCAGGGTCAGGTTAGATGGGGCTTTGAGCAACCTGATCTAGTGAGAGGTGTCTGTGCCCATGGCAGTGGGGGTTGGGACCAACCTTAACATTCTGTGATTCTATGATTCTAAAATAACCTCAAGGGATTTTTTAATATAAACTTATTCTAGAGAAAAGTAATAAATCCTTCTGTAAGTGACTTTTCTGTCTGCAATTTTTAAGTCAAGCACGGGTTTATAGAGTACAAAGGAAAAAAAAGGTTTATTTTGTTCACTTACAGGCACTTGAACCCAAATCCCACTTTGTAAAGCATTTGGGTTTTTTCTGTAATCTTTTGTACTGTTCATGTTATGTAGATGGGAAGAAGGAGCATGTAGTCAGGCAACATGCGCTCTGTAGCGAGGAAAGGACTGCAATGCATGAGTCACTTCTCACCCAATTTCACAGATACTGTATCTAAAGGAAACTCTGTGAAGATTGAGCATTGCCAAAAAGTATCTTTATTTTACAAGAGTCTTGTAACTGAAGATGTGTTCGCAAAGGAAGGACCTCTGTGACATAAATAGTAATACATCAGATTACATTAATTTCACTGTTCATGCTTGTATTTATTTTCAATTAGGTGATAAATATAACCTTAATAATATGATGCAGTCAGACTATGGAAATAGCTAGTCAGTTTAGGCACTAAAATGGCCTCAGATATTGGAGGGTTTCTGTAAGAAGAAAAATCCAAACTTCCTTTTGCAAAGCATTCTAACGGGAATAAAAATCCTCTCTTTTGTAATCTCTGAATTTGTTTAGGATTACTTTGGCGAATGTTCTGAGACGGCAATTAAGGACAATGTTGTAATTGTGTATGAACTTCTAGAAGAAATGCTAGACAATGGCTTTCCACTGGCAACAGAATCTAACATACTGAAGGAGCTGATTAAGCCTCCCACAATTTTGCGCTCTGTTGTCAACTCCATCACAGGTATGAAAATACATCATTTCAGCAATGATGGCTGTTCAAAAAAAAGCCCCATCATTCCTTATAGCTAAAAGATAGTATATTGGTGTGAATCTCTAAGGTGAGGGCACTGTCCTGCCACCTCTCATCAAGAGGAGTTGAATAAAAACAACTCCCTCCTTATCTGCAGTTTACCCCTGGCCCCTTTGCTTTCCACAGTGGCACTGTCTGGTTCAGCCACAGCTGCTGAAGTCCCTCAGGAACAGCAGCTCCTAGCACAGTCAGGACATACTGGAGACAGGTGCTCTGGGATTGGTGCAGAGCTAACCCCAAGCCTTGAATAACTCGGGCATTGGAGAAGGTTAACCATTTTATAATAAACCCTTATAGGAAGGTATATAATAGATACCTAATAAGTCCTTTATGGGTGGGAACAGATAGCCTGAAGGGAAGCAAATAGCCTGACCTCATCCTCCAGCTGCCCCCACCGCTGATCAGCACATGGATTCATAGGGATTTTATTTCAGAACTGATTTCAGGCTGTTGTAAATGGGTCTGTCTTGTAGTGACGAATCCAAATGTCTGTCAGCTGAGCTGGTGGAATCTGCTTGTCTGGCAAGTGGGTGCAAGGGAGGTGAGGCATGAGGTGTCACATGAGGGCAGAGAGATGTGAGACGGGCGCCTGTACATTGTGTTAGAGAAGGGGAGTAGTTGGGCTGCAGGGCCACACATGTAGTACTCAGAGGAGCTGGTCTTTAAGGTAGTAGAGATGGTTTAGTCTTTGAGTATAAATGTCATCAGTTTTAATTTCTGTTATTTGGGGTTTGGTTAGGTTTTTTTTAAATGTGGGTTTGGATGCTAGTATTTACACTTACAAAAAATATGACCTTAATGGACTAGATGGACCTCTGTAAGGAGAATTAAGACTCCTGAAGCCAAGGGTTGCAGGATCAAATCCTCTTGTTTTATCTAAAGCCTTATTAAAATTCCCTAGCAGCCTAAAGTGCCTGCCCAAGGCAGCCTGCATCTTGTCACTGTCAACAGCTCAGTGCTGAGCAGGTGGAAACAGGAGCCTGAGAGCTCTCCTACCTTCCTGGCCTGGCAGCACTGCTGCACCCTGCAAGGCTGCTGAGGGACAGACGCAGCAACTGCTCCTCTTCAGAGACAGAGTGGGAGTGAAAAAATGGTTGCAACTCATCCCTCCTGAGTTATAGCACATACAGGGGTAGACTTTAGGAAGGGGGTTTTTTTTGAGTAATTACTTTTACTAGCTCAAGAATGAAAACTTATGATTTCTGCCTGCCAGGATAGGGCCTGCCCAGCAGGTTTTGTAGAAATGATACCTGCTGGCCAGCAGCTTCTCAGTGAAGCTGTTTCATGTGGCAGGACACGCTACCATGTTCATTGTGCTAAAGGGCACAAGCCAGCATGAGCTGTGGCCCTATCCCAAGACCTGCTTCTAGCAGAGGGAGTTGTTTTCCACTGTGCTGGGATTCCGGCATCAGTCACCTAAGCCTCAGAAGTGATAAGATTTTTTTTTTCCCTTTTTATAGCATCATCAATTTACTTTATAACTAGGTAGCTCAGGAAGCCCTTTTCTCATGCTGGATGTTACTGAGAACCAGGAGCCAAGGGTGAGAGCAAGGCAGGCAGGGACAGTGGCATCACTGGTCAAGAGCCCAGAAGTTGAGGCAACAGATCAGGGACAGGATCAGATGATAACAGGTCATACTACAGCTCAGTGATTGCCAGTAACATCCATCAGAATGGGACAGGTCAAGCCAGAAAGTCCAGTCTGGACCAGGGTCTGGAGTGATTTGGCACATGGTCAGTATAGACATGGCTGTCACGCTGATGCAGGGTAGTTCAGATGGGTGCCAAGGGTGAGACCCTCAGCCTAACACCAGCTCCAAGCAAAGACTGCGGGAGCTTTCCCTAAGGCTTCTTACACACCTTTCTTGCTAATGACTTACCTGTTAATCAGCCCTGAAGTCATCCAGCTAAAACTCGTAGGACAAGGGGGAAGCAGGCTTAAGGCCCTTGCAGGGAGCTGTCATGTCTTGAATTAGTGATGAAATCCTTCACAAGATCCAGCCCCACATCTAGTCCCACTCAAACTTCCTGCTGACTTGAGCATTGTATTTTGCTGTGCAAAATACAGTCTGAAAGCTGTTAAGGCCGGACACATGGCTACAGTGCCTTCACGTCACCTCACAAATAACATTGCAGGGGTCCAGGTTCTAGCCTGCAGTTCTTGGGGGCAAGCCTTGCCTTGATTTTCAATTTTGGCAGTTGAAACATTACTTCTGTAATTAATTACTGATTTTGAGTTCCTTTTCATTTTTAAGGCAGTAGTAATGTGGGAGACACACTTCCCACTGGACAGTTGTCCAACATTCCTTGGCGCAGAGCGGGGGTAAAATACACAAACAACGAAGCCTATTTTGATGTCATTGAAGAAATTGATGCGATAATAGACAAATCAGGTAAGATGCCTTGCAAACTAATATTTGTTTCTTAAGTGTGTTTACATGTAGCAAATGATGTTTAGAGAGAATACAGTCCAACCTTCTTATTTTTTACATACATGAGTCTATATCTTAGAAATATTAAATTTAAAATGATGGGCCTGAATGTCTTTCTTCATTTCATCTTAAAACAGCAACATGCTCTGGGCTGCTTCAAGAACATTCACAAGAAGTATGTTTTCTGTTTGTATATTGATTATGTCATAACAGATGTAAATGGAAAAAAAGTAGTTGAAGTTTTAAATGTGATGAGAAAATTATCTCTCATTGTTCCTGCCAACAATGTACTGTAGTCCTTGAAGGCCTTCAAGCGAGCAAGACAAAATCTTTCATTAGCTTTCTTCTGATAGCAAGATCAACTTGGTGCAAAATAGCTCTACAGTATTGTTTTCCTTATATTTAAACTGGAGCCAGATACTATGAAGCATAATAATACTCCTTTATTTTCTGTGAATGAAACATATTTTCAAATACAATAGTCTTTATTCTGAGATATAACTTTGAGGAGGAACCTGATTACTTCTGTGCCAAGAAAAAGAAAAACAAATGATGCAAAAAGAAAACTGCACAGCTGTGGGCAGGAACCTGCTGTTTTGTTCAGTATTGGGGCCAGCAGTTAGCAAGGCTGAAGACTGCAGGACACCTGTATGTGGTGGTATGGGACAGGGAACAAGCCTCTGATTGTTTCCTTCAATGCTGCTGTAGTAGCAGTGTCGGTGTTGGTTTGGTTCTGTATGCCACTTCAGCAAATGCTTTGGCCACCACTGAAGTAGATAGTCATAAACAGCTATTGTGCAGCTCTTACTCTCCCCACCTTGAAGGTGAAAGAAGGTAGCCCTTACAGGGCCCTCAGAGAACATGCTGATGTGTTACTGTCCAAGCTCATTAGGATTCCCAGGGGTACTGTGAGTGCTTAGTCTGAGAAGGAACAGTCAGGACCATGGTGTATTTCTGTGTGTATTTCAGGCCAAATCCGTGTGCACCAAGTGTTTCATTCCCTGCTGAGGATCTGCTGCAGTAGTCACAGCTACTCCTGTCTGCTCTGATCCCTCGGGGACTAGCAATGCAAGAGCCTTTCTTTACAGCCTTCACTAGGACTAAGTAGATAAGGTTGCTCCCCTAGAATAGGGAAGTTACCTTGTTTCATAGGATATGGTCTACTGCTTTAACCTGAAACAGGATCCCTTCTTTTCAAACCAAGTATAAAGCCACCATTTCTCCTTCCCCTTGCCTAGATGAGTTACCTTCTACCTATCTTCTAAAATTACCTTTGCATGCGGAGCTAATTAATTAGTCCAGAATCCTGCTTTTGCCCTTCTATACCTAGAGGCTATTTCAGGAAATGAGCATTTCCTGGGTAAAACGCTTGGTATTCTTGCTTTGGGGTTTGGGGTTTTTTGCTATAGATTTTTATAACATCAAGGTGAATATTAAATTGCACTGTTAAAAAACCTTTACCAAGGTTAGCTGGAGCTTTATAGCGCCAACTTACTGCATTTTGACATTGACTATTTGAATGTGCTTCAGCATCCCTGAACCACTACATATCTTGCTAGTTTTCTGGTGACTGGGGACAAGATGAAAGTAAAGATTCAGAGCTGGTGTGTTATGAAATTCTTATTTGCTTATTGCTGGCAACCAGTTCAAGCACATCCCAGTACAAGTCCTGTGTAACAGCTGGCCCAAGTATAACTAACCAGTTTGGGACCGGCTGTTTGCTCTGGCTCATGTGTTTTGCAAGCTGCCCAGGACACAGGTAACTGGAATGACCTTTCCCAGCTGGGCTTGGCATGTTGTTGAGTGTTGTGCAAATGTCATCTGTGCCCTCTAGCTGCACTTCACCCCAGCTGTTAGGCCTTTCATAATAATGTTAAGTCAAGTGTCTTGTTTTTCTCTGCAGGTTCCACAGTCTTTGCAGAAATCCAAGGTGTTATTGATTCATGTATTAAGCTCTCAGGAATGCCAGATCTTTCTCTGTCTTTCATGGTAAATTCAGCCTCTATTTGGGAATCTTAATTGCTCAGGATTTATTTTTCTTAATGATCAGAGTTAAACAATTTTAAGAGCACTATCACTCTTTCATGTGTTCCATATATGAAAAGGAACAAGTTTTGCATTGTATTGTGAAAGCTGCATTGTTCAGTAGTTGGAATGGTTTTTGTCTGTATATAAAAATACCCTCACAGGAGCTGCAGTACCAGGTCAGATCAGGAATCCAGCCAGCTCAGTAACATGTCTCTGATAATGGCTACTCGGGGTCTAAGAAGCAGGAATTGGGTAGAGTTCAGTAGCTAGCTCAAACTGCTGGTACCTGATGAGATTTCACTTACCATTTTGCGACTCCTTCCAGAATCCACGGCTGCTGGATGATGTCAGCTTCCATCCGTGTATTCGGTTCAAACGCTGGGAGTCTGAGAGGGTCCTGTCGTTTATTCCTCCCGATGGGAATTTCAGGCTGATCTCCTACCGTGTCAGTTCACAGAAGTACGTTTCCATTCAGCCACGCTGCTTCTCCAGCTGCCCACCCCCTGCCTTCCACCTGAGAAATGGCACATTCCTCTAGTTAAGGGGGGAATTTGCATTTTTCTAAAATGCATGTGCTCAGGTTATGTCTCCTCTGTTGCTCTGTCCCCACTAAAAGAAGAAAAACATTTTTCAGTGACCTGCGAATACTCAGCAATAATTTTTCAGTGAAATAAATCACACATGACAGCAATATAGGGCTATTCATTTGCAGTAATCATTGTTGGTGCTAGATGCTTTGTGGCTAAGTCCCTGTGTACATGGAGGACTGTGAGCTTCATGAAGAGAATAAAGCAAAAAAAGTCTAAACTGCAGATATTTGCAAACTAAAGCCTGATCTGACTAGTGGCTCTTCTGAGATTTGTCTCAGTGAGATTACTTAAAAAAAAAAAAAAACAACAGATGAAGGAAGAGAGAATAGGACAAGGTATTTGGAAGAGAATAAGGAAAATACGTTTTTCCTGTGATTCTCTGCTAATAAAATCACTTCAGCAATGATGCTGATGAGCAGAGTATCACTTCACTTGTCAGTTCTGAAACAAACTGGTTCTAACTTGAACACCTACCAGAAACACAAGAACTATTTATGAGAAAGTGCTGCAATTTCTCAAGCAGAGAAGTAGCCAGAATGCATTCATCTACTGTCTTCTCTTTTCAGCTTGGTGGCAATTCCTGTATATGTGAAGCACATGATCAGTTTTAAGGAAAACAGTTCTTCAGGAAGATTTGATGTTACCATTGGACCAAAACAGAATATGGGGAAAACTGTAGAAGGAGTTGTCATGACAGTTCACATGCCAAAGGCCGTACTTAACATGAACCTCACTGCTACACAAGGCAGCTATACATTTGACCCAGTTACTAAAGTAAGTCTTAAATTTTTATTTATTTAAATATCGAAGATGGCATTACAAGTCACCCATATTGCAGAACACTGGAACAGTGTTCCACACTTAGCAGAAAACTCTGTTCAGCATATGTTTATGAATTAAAAATTTACATTTAAAAGTTGCTTTTTCAAACTTAGATACACACCAGTTGTGATTTCTGACTTTGCCAGTATCCTTTTCCTTCACTTCCTCTCTTTTCACCCTGCTCTTTCACCTGCTAATATTTTTCTTAGTGGATGCAGCAGTATTTTGCTATTAATTTCAGCCATGATATATTTTGCAGTCTATGTTATGTAAACATGTTTATCTGAAGTAAATGCAGTAGCCTTGAAAATAGGTAGCTAGAAAAACTGGGAGCAGGAGATGAGAAAAAATTTCTTCCAAAAGATCTGCCTAAAGACACACAGGAAAATAAAGGATCTGAAAAAACATATCTTGGGCTCCTGCTTTCTTGCCTCTGAATTGGGGTTTGAGATGTAAATTTCCTAAAGCTCCTGATGAAGCCTTTTAGTACATAGGAGCCATTTTGCTGAAAAGCAGTTTGAGCCAAACCATCCTGCTAATACCCAGCTCTGAGCTTTCTGCTGCCCTTGGAATATCTCAGTCAGCAATTGATTAAAATTTTTAGGAAAAGCTCTCCAAGCAGCATTTTGTTTCAAAAGCAATAGACTTTGATCTCTTTAAAAGAAAAACACCAACAAAAACATTAGGGTGTACTTTCCTCTCTGCAGAAATAAATTTTACTGTGTTTTTATCAAGAGTTGGGATAACTAGGTAGATTGAAATTACAAAAATTTGTAGAAGCAGAGAGAATTGAGGTTTTTCCGCATTTATCAGTTTATGATAAGAACAAACCAACCACCTCCTGTGGGTGAGTAAAGGGCCTGCTTGGTTCTACATTTCTCCAGGGTGTAAGAATCAATGTCAGACAAGCAAGCCTTAAGAAAGTTAATCTGGCTTAGACATCTCCTTTGGTCCAGTGCCTTGCTCCTACCCTCCTCATTCTTGTGTTTAAGTTTCTGTGATTTTTGTGCTGGTTACTGTCTTGGCTTCATGGACCCAAACTGACATCAGGGTCAGTCATCCTTACCAAAGGGAACAAGATGTTCTCAGCACACAGACCCACTAAGGAACAGTGACAGGGCAAAAAAAGACCCCATACCTGCAGGAGCCCTCTCACAGCCAGTGAGGTAATTCTCAGGGCTACCAGGCTACTGTCTGTACCCAGCCCACAAACTAAAAGCTGGAAATGAACTTGACCTCATAGGTTGTTTCCTAGAATGCTACTAACTGCTATTCTCTCCTTCCTGACAAGGTGCTAACATGGGATGTGGGCAAAATTACCCCTCAAAAGCTACCAAACCTGAAGGGCATAGTGAACCTGCAGTCTGGAGCCCCCAAGCCAGAGGAGAACCCAAGTTTAAACATCCAGTTTAAGATACAACAGCTTGCAATTTCAGGTGAGTGGGGAAGGGCGGGGGGGTGGTGTTACATGAAATTGGTACTGGCAGAACGAGTTGCAGGAGGAAATTAAGTGGGAAACTGTTTATCATTTAATTGGAGATGCAGATCTGAAGTCAGGTTGGTCCAAAATGATAGTCTGATTTACCCAAACCTGACAGTTACCCTTGCTGAAAGATTCCTTTGCTGGGAATTGTAAATTCCCAATCATTTTGCTCAAGAAAGACTGTGAGAAGTATACAGAAGAATGGATTTTTTTTTGTTGACTGGTGCATTAAACATGCAAATGTATCCTTCTAGTGAAGATCGATGGATGATGATTTAGTGTGCTGCTCCTGACTTTAGCCTTTTTAGTGGTCATAAAAATCCATTAATTTTGAAGAATGCCCTTCTTATTCTTTCCTTCTGGAGCTGGTTAGTTTTTAATCTTTAAAACAATCTGCACGTAAAAGCAGAATGAAGCCTATAGGGTAAGTGCAAAAGTAAATTTAAAGCAGACAAGGCCTCAGTCTGCAAACACTTAAATCAGGTGAATTGTCCCTGCGTAAAATTCTCCTCCAAGCAATCTTTGCAAGATGAAGGCTCTGACAGTGCAAGGACTTGCATTCAGGGAGGAGGAGGACTGATGGGAGTTGGTGGCAGTACATCAGGTAGTAGCTTCCTGCATAGGTACCAGGCTATGGTCTTTTTGGCCCCTAGACTACTTGGAGTAAGTAACAGTTCTTGTGTAAGAACAGAATGCTGCAGTTTCCTCATAAACTCATTTTAATCTGGCAAGATAGAGTTGGTCCAGTGGCTGGACACCAAAGATAATGGACCTGTGAGAAAGCACGGAACAACCTGAAACCGTAGGTAATTAATAGCTACTGGCCTTCCTCAGGGAATAGCAGAGGCATTGCTGGTTCTTGCAATTATGACTTTGAGTGAAAAGAATTCTGAAACTCATCATTTGCTTCATCTCCATGATCAAGAATGAGTGCAGGGTACAGGAGCTGTGGAAGAGAGACTCATTTGTTCCGTAGTTCATCTCTTGGAAGCAGGGTGCTGGCTTACGAGGTACAAGAGAAACAAGTTGTTGCCCTGCCAAGACAGCTATGATTAGGTGACAAGAATGTTCTCATCTGCTGCTTCAGACCAGATGAACTTGTGAAAGAGGAAAATGAGCTTCCTAACCAATCCTCATGTGCTCCAAGACAGCCAGATCTCCAATCAGACTGCTGTGATTCCTAGCATTCTGCTTTTAACTTTGTACTTGTCTCTGTCTTTTTTCAGGACTGAAAGTGAATCGCCTAGACATGTATGGAGAAAAATACAAGCCTTTTAAAGGTGTCAAATATATTACAAAAGCAGGAAAATTCCAAGTTAGGACATGAGAAGATTCTAAGAGGAAATTCCCCTTAAAAAAAACTTGACTGCTTAGTGACTTATGTTGGTTAGGTGCCAATTAATTAATAGACACGGATTAGTTTGGGATCAAAGCATTTGTGCACAGCAGCTCTTAAAATAAAAGCATAGCTTAGGGTTTTCTTTAATATGGCTTTAAAATAAGGTACTTTTTTTCTATTACACTTTCACTCTTTTTTTACTGAATTGTTGTGCTGGTGAATAGTTTGATATGGGCAACCCACAAAATGTTGCAAACACTACACTGCCAGTTGGATACCAAAGCCCTGAGGTCAAGCACATTCTGAAGGCCAGACAAGGCCACTGGAAAAGTCTTCTGGTGGCATGTTTTGCTGCTGCAGCCACCGGCAAAGAAAGCTCAGTTCCACCCACAGCCAGCTGCAAGGTGGCATTCCACAAAGCAGCACGTAATCCCTGCAGAAATAGAAAACAGCTGTGAGAGGGGCAGGGGTCGCCCAGGGGCCTGGGACATTGCAAGTGTCACTCCTGAAAAAGCTTCTGATGAAGTAAAAAAAATTTGTGTTGTTTACAAGAAATCGCCTTTCTTAAGAAGCATTTGCCTTAATCAGCTTTCATTTCTGCCATCTGCAGATGAGCTGATAAAAATAACATCCTGCATTAAATCTGGGAGGTGATTGTTGCTTCAGTAATCCACTTTCTTTCCATTCAATCTCATCATCCCCATCATTTTTTTTAAGAATACAGTTGCAGAGAGTAAGATCTATTTTTTATGTGAAGCCTTTGCTTTGATTTAGATGTTTCACTTGTTTGAAGTGGATGCCACCAGATCTGTGCAGTGTGTACCTTCGGGCGTAGCTTTTTAGATAGCACAGTGGAAGTGTCAAGTGTATTTAATGGTTGTGTGCTTTAATGTTCTGAAATAAAGGGAACTCTACTGCAAATATGTCTCATCTTATGAAATGTTCATGCTCTTGTAAACGATCCATGATGCTCTTAAGTAGGAGGCATCTGATACACAATTAAACAATAACTATTTGCTACATCTTTACTGAACTTGATCACTGTGCAGCTGCTTAGACTTTAACAAGGCTGTTAGGAGCACAGCAGGTAAGGTCCCTTTCATATTACTTATTTCTAAATGGAGGACAACTATTTATTTATGATATTTCAAAGACTCAACAGACAGAGCAAAGCTGACTGAACTTCTTGTTATACACCAACAAAAACACCTCTCTAAACCAATACATACGCCGCAGTAGCTATCAGGTTCCAAACCATGCATTTGGTCAATATGAATTAAGGGTGGGATACTGGAGACTGTTTCTCTAATGTGTTTGGCTTACAAACTGATGAGTAAGTACTAGCTTTGCTTCAGATGAAGAGTAGGAATTAAAGTCACTTAGTAGTCAGAATTTCAAATACTGGGACAAAACAACGATCCCATCTGGAAAGAGGAGGGGAAATCCATCTGAACCCTGGCAGCAAGTCAGTAAGGAAAGAAATGAGCACACACTCTCTGCTTGTAACTTTGGTAATATCATTAGGGTAAACTTGGCCATAAACAACCATTCTGAATTTCTAAATTCACAGTAGATAAAACAGCACTATAAAGAACCAGCATCTAACAAGATCTTCCATTTGTGTAGACACAAACCTGGTTATTAAAAGCTATCACCTCTCTAGTCTGCCTTTTTCAACTGGAGGAACATCCATGAGTTCAATACTCATCCTACAGTTCCACTCCGTGTTTCTGCAAACGGCATCTTTCAGTTACTGTAATTGTACAAGAAATCCTGTCTTCAGAGGTAACTGATAACATCCCAAGCTGAAGTGTGAGCAGCTGGAGCTGCTCTCTGCATTAGCAGCCTGGAAAGGCCTTTCGGAGCTGACACCCTTACTGAGCTAGGACATCCGGAAGTGTCAGAGCTCCAGCCCCACCCCACGCTGCCTCCTGCCTGTGGCAGAACAAGCCCCACCTGCCCTGGGACCTCAGGCACCAGAAGGCTTGCACAGAAGCCGTTGTCAGGGGGAAAGCTTGGAATCTTTCTTCCAGCTCATGACCAGAACTCACTGTCAACAAGAACTGCACTCACCTGGTAGGAAACCAGCCTGGGCATGCATTGTGAAGGAAATGGTTGCAGGTGTGTAAGGCTGATACCTTTTCTTGTTCACGTGCTGGTTCCTGCTGTATCTCCAAACACAGGAAGCTCAACTGCAGAAGGGGGCCTTTGTTCCTGTCCTGTTTAAAAAACAAACATACCAGCACCTCTGCGAAGAGTAGAGCTTAAGGAATCAGAGGATGTCATAAGCAAGGAATTACACTGCCTTGCGTTCATCTCCCCTTCTCCACATGTCCAGCTCTGAGAGTGCCAACAAAAGTGCTTGTCTGTCAAGGTCTCATCTTCTCTCAGATACATAGAGAACTATGTGAACAGTACAGAACTCTGACTTTACCAATTATTACCAAATCCCAGGTGCCATGTGGCACTATGGGGCTATGTTTGCTCCTACAGTACCAATAAACAGTGGTTCCACCAAATCAGGACATTATGTGTGCTGGTAGAAACTTTTAGCAAGCAAAAATGTTCATAAGAGGTTCTTACAGTGAAGGAAATACAACAGTGGTTTCATGTTAATCACCCTTGCCTTCAATTTGAGAAGTAAAATTCAGATGAACAAGATGCTGGTCAGAGGAGCTG
Source organism: Pomatostomus ruficeps (assembly GCA_013400735.1). Taxonomy (NCBI): domain Eukaryota; kingdom Metazoa; phylum Chordata; class Aves; order Passeriformes; family Timaliidae; genus Pomatostomus; species Pomatostomus ruficeps. The sequence continues at coordinate 93,128 of VYZT01009898.1, forward strand.
TTCTTCCCTTACTGACAGGACCAGGCAATCCCCTTATCAAGTTCTCACGATCAGTGACAGCAATCACTGTCAGGCCTCAGGAAAATCTCCTCTTTTCTCCTAAGGAACACAGCTTCCAGTAAGTTCTTCAATTACTAGTTTGACAGGCACAAAAAACAAAACAACCCCTTTGTTTCATCTTCTCCTGTTTGAGAAACTTTGCACTTTTTTTCTGTTCAGAACATGAAGAAACAACGGTTCTTTTGCTTCAACTTTTTGCTGCACCTGTTACAGCATCATCCACTGCTTTGTTATCATTAACACCCAGAAGCTAACATTTGTACAAATGCATTTTTATTGTTTTAACAGAACCAAAGAAAGGCTGAAAACATTAGACTATACAATACATTTTGGTTTATAAACAAAGTTTTATAGTGGTAAAACATTTCTAAGTGACATTCATGGTCTTGTTCAAATTTTTGCTGCACATCAGGTCCAAAGACCAATAGTGTTCAGAAATGCAGTAATTGCATAAGGTGGACAAGTATCTCAGCTTCTATAAACAGTTCGAGAACTTAGAGCAAACATTCTGGAAGAATATCAAAGGCAACCATGATTCATAACTCTCCTGCAAACATTCCTCAATAAACAAAAAGTGATCTTTGGCATAAACAATTATGTATTCAAGGCATTAGTAATATTGCATTAATATCATTCAAGCAACTAAACAGCGATGCTAAAATAATAATACTAATAAAAAAAATCTCAGAAGCCTGGATGGGGCAGCAGGATATGGGGATGTGAGGAGCATTATAAAGCAATACAGGAAGACTATTTAGAAAATCCCTTTAAAATAATCCCTACTTATTCAGTGTTATTTACTATTAAATAGAAATTACTACATTAAAATTATGTTAAAGATCTGGTATAAACCAACCAAATGCATCCAGGTTAAGGCTCTGGCACCCCTTCCTTCCTCTTCCTGTTGCAGGTAACTGCAGGAAGAGAGTACTAAGGAAAGATCCTAAGTACCACATATTTCATAATACCCAGACACAAGGAGCAAATTCAAGACAAACACGCGCCTTCTCTTGCTGAGGTCAGTTTGAGGCAGTTGTATTATCAACAGTTTAACTTCCCTTTTTAGATAACAGTGCAATGAAAGGGTGGAGGGGAGAAGGTCCAAGCATAGAATAACTGTTGGAGGCAGGTAGAGGACAGCTGACTGTGCTGTGACTCTTCCTTTGAGCTGTTAAGACTGAGAAGTTTTTCCACAAGGACACTTCTATTCAAGGTGGTTTGATCGTGCAACAATTCTCAGCAAATTAAGAGGCTATTATGAGGTCAGTGCTGATTTGGGAAAAAGTCTGCAAGTATTCCTTGCAAATGTAGAAACTCATTCTCAAACTAGTTTTCCTTTCTATGAGGCAATTATATGAATGTGTATGAATATATATATATTTATATTTTTATATATATATATATATATGAAGGCATATTCAATTATGGAAGGATAAAACATCACAAGTCTTACCTTTAGTAAGGGGAGTTTGGGGGTTTTATTGTTGTCTTTTGGTTTGGGATTTTTTTTCTAAAGATATAGTAACACTTTGTTCAATTCACTATTACTAGAACTTGAAAAAAAAGATTCTGAGACTCCAAACTCCACAAGCAGTAAAAATAATGAGGTATGTGCAGCATTAGGAACCACCATTTGCTAGTAGCCACCAGACTACCTAAAGAGGGTTTCATGTCCCTGCAGAGCTCAGGTTTCAAAAAGCTTATGCATTGTTGGAAACAAGAGCAGTGAGGCTAAAGGTATTTTTTTAACTGAGTATCTTTATCTTAATTTCCACCTTGAGCAGCTGGAATTACTTTACATGGAGGGAAAAGAGCAATAAGAATAATTGCATGTGCTCGTTTGGTTTTCAAAGAGAAAGAGCCAGCATGTGGCATTTTCTGGTCCTGGACATGCAGCTAGGTTAAGAGAACCAGAATTTTTCAGGTTTAAAGTCTCCAGCCATAAGGCTCAAGCTGTCAACAGTGTGCCACTAACATTCTCTGCAAAACCTTTCAGTACAGTACAAGAGTTCTGGAATGCCTACCTAACAGGGTGACAGGAGGGGGACAGAGACAGCTCCAGTTTCTGTTAAAGTACTGTTGCCAGGCAGGAATCAAAAGAAAAAAAAAATAACATTTCAGACATGGAGTTTTAATCCTCAGTTTACAACTGTTCTGCTGCCCCACCTTCCAAAACCCCACACCTTCCACCACTTCTGCATGGTTTTAGAACAGCCAGTTAAAATCCTGTTGAAAAGTTGAATGTTTCTATATCAATGATTGTCCCTAAAAAACTGCCAAGTAACCAAGTGTTCTAAACTCTCAAGACAAGCTTAAAGTGAGGTCCATGTTTTATATCATCGCATGGAAACTACTGGAATATACAGTGCATAAATGAAATGTGCTTCTGGGAGTACAGAATTCACTAAGAGAATCTTGAAAAGCAAAACAAAAAATCCATTTAAATTATAAGAACTGTCTACTGTTGGCAGCAAATTAGAGGTGTTGGATATCAAATGTGTTCCAAAGACATTTGAAATGCATTATCTTATAATTCATACCCTTAGAATGGGGCATTAGCATAAGCTAATCTTAAGCTCATGTATACAGCATCTTTTGCTGTTAATATAACTCTTCTGTTTCCAAAGAAAGGCCTTTTATGTTACAGAAAACAATACTAATGTGGCAAGTATTTACTGATACCATGGGGTCTTTCTGACCCAGCGAAGAGTGAATCCAGCATCTGTTCTTATCTTAATGGATGCTGCTTCAGCTTCTCTCACAGTTTCCTTCACAGACTGCATGAGATTCTGGGCATTATGAACCAACATCTCAGTTGCCTGCCAAAAAACGCAAGAATTTCCAATATGTCAGTAAATACCATGATTAGAACAGTAGCAAGTAAACTCTTCGCGCACAAAGACTCCCAGTACAAATACACTAAGTCTGCTTACTGCTGACTTAAACTGTGAAAATGTAAGTGAAGTAACTGTCTCGGGAACCAGCAAGTGTTATCCTGACTCAAAACAAAACTTTCCTGTTCCTTACCCAATACTTGTGCAAAATCTGAATAAAAGGTTAATGTCACTAAGGAAAATAATCTCTCTCAGAAGCCAAAGCTGCGAAATTTCTCCTGAAAAGATGCATTTGGAAGGTAACTGAGCTGCAGGGACTCAAGATGTTGGAAAATAAACGTTTCCCCTGGAATCCACCCGAGGGCGCCCCTGCCCTCCCAAGCCCAGCCTGCGGGGTCTGCGGCAGAGGGTCCTTCCCTCGGCTTTTACTGGCAAAGCAGATTAACAAGTTGTTCATCGCAAAATTGGAACCCGAGTAGCTTCTTGGCTTGTTTCTCTATTAAACCGTAGCATCTGAGCCAGAAACAAAGGTGCTGTACTAAAATTACCTTCCCTCAACAGCTGAGGTAAGTTTCAGCATCTGATAGAGCTGATAGAGCAGGTTGTATACTTGTCCCCATAAAAGTGATCAACAATTCCATGCTACCATCAGTCTTTACACCTCTTACCTGTTCTGATTCTTCATCACTGATATTAGTTCTGCCCAGCATGGTAGCTTTGACAGTGGAGAGAATTTTCAGCTGTGTACTGATGGTTGGGATTCGCTCACAGACCTAATAGGGATAAAAGCAACTTCATATTGTAAATTGAACCAATGTATTATGTATCCTTTTTTTCAGATATACTTTATTTTCTTTTATTATTAAAAAATGAGTGAGCATAGAGGTGATCCTATAACCTTCAAGGCTATCTGATAAATATTGGTAGGATATTTGGATCTTACTTTACTTGCTTGGGGAATACTTGGGATGCAGCCAATATTTTTCTGTTCTTCCTTATACTCCTCAAAAGGTCTTCTTGGTTAGGAATAGCATGATGTATGTATATTTGGCTGAGACTGACAAAACTTAGAAGTGTTGCATTTCTAGTACTATTCTTTGTTGCACAGGGATGAGTGAATGAAACACAAAACAATGCAGACAGAACAGATCAGTATTTGTAGCACAGTATTTTTTCAAAAGCTCTTTCAACATCAAATTCTAACTTAGAGAATATATATTCACATAAATATATATATATTCCCATGGGATCTAAAAACACAGAACCTGACAAAACTTTCCAAGCCAAGGGAAGATACCCATCATTTAGTGGCACAACTCCTGTGCTCACTCCCACGGAGAGCGGACCAGCAAAAGCAGCATTGGAGGCATTCCCAGTTCAGGCGTTACCTGCAAGAGGTTTGTTCTGATGCGCTTGTCTGTGCACTGTTTTGCCACCTCCTTGGCGAGCCGAGTGACCTCGTCGGATGCCTTGGCGATGTCCTTGGCACACTGGATGAGGGCGCGCTTGTTGCCGCTGCCGCCGCGGACCAGACGCGACATCTCGGCCATGAGCAGCGCCATGCGCTTCGCCGCCGCGATGATGTCGTTCCCCTGCACGGAACAACACGGTCACTGCTCCCGCCGGGATGCCCAGCAGGTCACCACTCGGCAGCAGGACACGGCTGGGTAGAAACACGCTGAAGAAGGTAAGGATGGAAGAACCATTTGTGAACAGAGGAGGTTTCTTCAAGGAACAGGGAAGAGCTGTACTAACTACAGGTTTCTGACAATTCTTTTCTTAACACTCAGTGAAAAAGCTCACTTCGAAACTGAAAAAGAAGTTGTAAAGTGTTAGTTTGTCCATGGGATCAGTTACTGCTCTGCTGACTAGATTTTAAGATAAAGCATGTTATTTGCATTTGAATTTCCAGATTGTCCCCCAAAAAAGGCTTCTTTTAAAGTTAAAAAAAATGTGCTACAAAACCTGTTAAACCAGTTGTAGTCATAACAGTTGAGCATGAAATTTTCAGTGGCATGTGAAACTGAAGTTGTTACAGCATCACCTATGCTGCCAATAATGCTGAAGGATAAATGGAAGAGAATCTGACACATAAAACTTTTGTCACGGGAACGTGGAAATGAGATGCAACTTTTACTTTTTTAAAAGTTATTCCCTGAAAAGAAATCTTTTTTGATACAATCTCTTCCTTTAAAATAAAGCTTCCAGGAGAGAAGAAGATGGTAGTTCAAAAGATAATCTGGTGATGTTTCTTATATTAAAATCCAGATTGCTTGCACATCAAAAATTACAGTCACAGAAATACAGCTGAGAAATATTTGAAATGTGAATTAATTGTGACCAAGGCAAACCCATTTCTTATAGGCTGTTCCAAAGAGAAACCTAGTGCAAGGAAAAGCAGACCTAGCTGATTGTTAGTAGTCTGTCAGTACATTTAGTGTATTTATATTATTCCCTTTTGTAGAAAGTTGTTAATCAAAAGTGAACTGTTTGGTGATCTGAAGCATTCCTATTGTGTGGTGAAATATCAGCAGAGTGAGTTTAAGTATTAGCATACTTTCCCTGGAATAACCCCACAGATAATGACCAACAAAGTTCAGAGCAAAGAGTCCACAGTGAGAACTCAGCTGAGCCAAGGTGTCCTCTACCCTGTGCACACACTTCTGCAACTCGCTAGGAGCAAGTCCAAGAAGATACCCCAGGCATTTTACAGACACAGGTGACACAAGCAGCTGCACTATTTGTTACCATGACCTGTTAGCTAAACAGTTTGCTACTATAACCAGTTAGGATATAAATGACATAACACAAAGCTTTTCCATGTTTTCACGTAGAAGGATCAGTGTCTAACAAGTTATCCAAGCACCAGAATCTGAAAGGGACAAGAACATTTTTAAAGCCCTTTTTATTAAAATGGTTTAGTATAACTATCTACATTAGTATACACACACACACATATGCACACACCCCTAACTTTTGGTTGTTATGGGACACCAACCTTATTTTTTGCAGCATGCTAGGAAAAGTGCCCAGTCTTGCAAACATTTGTGCTTAGACAGAAGACAGGCTACTCGTGAATGTCTGGATCTCATGTTAGATTTCCACTCGTTTCATATAGACAGGATCTCATTCAGCAGCTAACAGCATTCAGTGCAGCTTCTTCAGTAAAGAATTCTCTCAAGACCAGCATTTGCAATACAGCCCAGTGCAAGCCAGCAGTCAGGCAGTCTCTTCCATAACCACAGCCATACCAAGCCATTCATTGTTGGAAGGTATGTTAATTGATGGCATCAATTGAGGCAAAGCACAATAGACACCTTAAATGACTTCTTGAATTCTGTAAACTCTGCTGTATCCGGAAGTCATTAAGAAACCATTAACCATGGCGTCCCAGGTAGCCCCCATGAATGGAGAAAGGAACCGAAGGGCAGGAACACAGTCCCTATTACAATTTGAAAACTGCCATAACAAAGAAGACCAGGCAGATGCAAAGGGAGAGGAAGTCTTTGAATATTAATAAGTGACCCCAATCAAGCTTCAATCCGGCACTGACAAACAGATCTAGCAAACTTGTGAAGCCACTCTCAGTCCTTAAAATGAAGTGCAGACACACTTATTCATTCAGGATGGCGGGCCCAGCAGGGATCAAGAGTGATGCAAATGTGTCAGCGTTCCAAGTGGCCGGATGCACGCGGATCAGTCCCCGGGGACTCAGGAGTACCTTACTAGACCACTTGGTTGCTTCCCGATGTAGAGACTGAGCAGCAGCTAGAATGGGCTGGTTAACGGGCTGATTGGTTGGCATTAACAGCAGCTCAGGCTCGTAATCATCTTCAATGTCATAAGGGAGAGGGAATTCAGCATCTGCATCATCCTCCTCATCTACATCTACACCAGCCTCAGCCGCTTCATTAATCATAGTCACATCAGGCTTTGCAGGTGGCAGCAAGGGTGGAGAAACGGGACAGTTAGTACAAGAAGCAGAATTTGGTAGAAGAGCACAAACTGAGCAGTTTTAGTGACCAAAACATCCTCTTGGCCTCTCAGGATCAGACAAGACAGCTTTAGGATCAGGTCAAGGCGAGGACAGGAAAGAATGTAAGATTAGCAGAAAGAAACAAACAGTTCACCTGTGAACCAAAGTTACCAAAAACATTAAGAAGTTACAGTTCCAATATGCAGCAACATTTTCCATCTGAGCATTCAGCTTTTGCAGACAAAGGCTGACCCACAGAACATTTTACTGGCAAGTCAACAGTGGAATGAATGGATTTTTCCGTCTCAATGGAAGCCATTCTAACTGCACAGGAGCAGGCACAGCAGCTGATGACCGTGGTATTTGTGCAGATACAAAGCTTTGTATGGAAGCCCATTCATATGTGTGCTAAGAGCAGATAGCAGCAGGAGCACAGAAAAACCACTGACACTGCTTGCTGTGGAGTGAAAAAAACAGACGGGATGGAAGACACTGTAGAAGCAAGTACTGAGGTACCACACAGAACACGTAAAAGAGCAACGCCGAGTTGGAAAAAGAAGAGGTGATGTTGAACGCCATGAGTACTGTGAATATTACAGTTCAAAAGAAGACTGAAACGGAATGAATTAAAATAGAATTATGAAACATATGATATTATTTTGCCACAATATGTTGTATCCATTATCTTCAAAATGAACGAAAGATAGTTCAAGCAAATAAATTGTGTTAGAGAAGATCTCAAGGAAGAGGTAAGAGGTGTATCAATACAGGCATTAATAAGATAGCAACATTTCAATACAAAAATAGTCTACAAGCTTACTAACTGTATTTCTTCAACTAAAGCCAAGTGTGATAAAAGGTACCTTTACCAAAAACGATACATTTGCAATTGTGTTTTAAGATATGGCCTTTTATAAGAAAAAAAAAATCTTTGTCAACAACAATATACAAGAATTTTGGAAGTTGTAACACTTGTAAGGCCAAATCAACTCACCTTTAAAGGCAGCTTTTATTTAAGTCTTAATCTAATGAAAAGTATCCAAATATCCTTCATTTTCTTATTTATCCAAATGAGAGGGAAGCCAGGGAAACTAAAGCACTAGACATTGTTCTTTTGTGCTCCATGAGAAAAATGGAGTACATGAAAGCCCAGAAGCCACTCAGTGAAGAGGAGCTTTTGTAAAGATGGAGAAAAAACAGATTTTCATTCTTACAAGAATGAACAATGTGACCAACATATTTTAAAGACTAAGTATTTGTTCACCCACTCCCACACTTGACTACACGTAAGTACACTTCAGTAGACTAAAGTGATTCATCTAGAAGGCGAAAGTTGACACAGTCAGTTGTGATTTCTTATGAGCAAGACCTTCAAGTTCTGTTTTTCCAGGTCTAACCCATATTCCTCAGTAGCACTGTTCATCGATCCCTCTTACAACCGATCAGGTGAGTTCAGAGACTACACAACTGTTTTTAAAACTTCTTCCCCCAAAACATACTGTGAGAATAACTGCACTCCTACTGCTAAAATGATACTGCTAAAAGAGACTTAGAAGGACAATTGCCAGGCTAACTTACTGGTTTGCTGGTCTCAAATTAAAGAAGCAGCAATGAATACTGTGTTTTATAATCTAAAGTCACTGAGTTTGGCGCTCTGTCATAATTAGCAAGGAGTTTTAAGGTCTCTTGCTTGGCTTTGCACTATTTAATTTAGAATGCATATAACATACATGGTAAAACCATTTTATTACCTACTCTGTATTGTTAAGTTACCAGTTCTGGGATTCCAACAGCAAACACTTTTAGGAAACTGAAATTAAGGCTTTTAGCCTCAAAATTGCCTTCTGAGATCACTAATGCATTCCAGTACTGTGCCTTTAGTAATATAAAAATGTGTTTGGTATATCCAGAAGTATGCGGAAAATACAGTTTTTGATTTTGGATAAGAGACACCCAAACAGATTTGCAGAAACTTGTTTTGTGTGTTATCTGTGCTCCCAAAACACTGAAGTTGATTCTGTAAGCTATTCAAGTTTATCTGATTACTCACCACCTAATTTAGTAGAGAGAAAAAAGGGGAGATTTTAAAAGCCAAATTCTGACCCTTTAATTTACACTTGCAGAAGCCTAAATCTCTGAAGTTCTTACTCAGTACTCAGCTTCTGCCAGAGGAAAAATGGAGCTCTTGGGGGAAGGAGGGAGGAGATAAGAGAGAAAAGCAAAACAAAGTGATATTAGCATTTATGAGACCAACAAATTCACGCTTCTTTGTCTTAGCACTGAAATGGGAAGAAAATCCAGAATTTCAGCTTTAATAGCAAACGTGACTCACTCCAAAAAAAGAATGAGACCAGGCCACCTATATGTGGTCATTTTTCCCCATCATAAATGCATCAGATTAACTACTAAGAAGTAACTGGCAGCTTCTTCCACAATTAAGACAAACCAGCTCATGATTCTTGCAGCTGGCATCTGCAACATCCATACAGATTTTTTCATATAGACTTTTCAAAGTCACTTAAATATAGCAATCAGCTCGTCAGCCTGCACAGGCATAAGTATTGGTGACTCTCTAGGCAATACCAGCACCAAGGATCACAAACAGCTTTGCATACAGGGCATATTTGTATTCCCAGGGGTATGTTAATAAAGCGTTCTAAGTGTAAGAACAGTTGATTCTAGTTCACTCTGAACTTGAAGAGTTTCTAGATCCTCTTACAGCAGTGCTTTTACTGTTTAGTCTGTGAAAGACACTGTCATGAGATGAAACATGCTGATCCTGAATATAAAATTTAAGATAATCCTTTTAGCATAAAACACTTATAACAACTTCTTACCTTGCTAGACCATTTCCGGGCTTCATCATGCAATTGTCTAGCAGCCATCATCATGGGCTGATTGATAGCTTCTCCTGCTTTTTGCTCTGGGAACTCTTCATCCTTTTCTTCAGGAGGTGGTGGTCTGGGTGGGGGAACCTCACCCTCTGGAAGCGGTGGTTTCGGAGGAGCAAGCTCGTCAGTCAGCTGAGGAAGGCAAACATCTTATTCAGTGTAGTGAAACAGAACAAAGATCAAGTAAAGGATGGTGTCATGGCAAGTCATGACTGTATGCCCTCAAGTCTTTTTACAGTTTTTCAAATACCATGGTTTTCAATCTTCCAGTTTGAATGCTGGATTGGTATTTTTTAGACTTGAGGCTACTTGTATGTATGGCTGGCCAGACATTATCCTTTTATTTCAAGGAATAATAATATACTTAAGTAATTTCAGTGTAATCCACACATCAATGACAAGTGCATATTTTATTACAAACTACCTGCACTTACATGAAGGTGCTCAAGGTCAGGAGGAGGAGGAGGAAAATCTGGTTCCTGAGGCTGGAAGGCTTCTCTGACTTTAGCCACAGCTCCCAGAATTTTGTATCCAGAATCCAAGAAACTCTTCTGCAAACCTAAACAAAAATTCCATTACCAGTTTAATACCAATTTAATAGAACTCAGTAATATTTAGAACAATACCCCCAAAAATTACTTCTATAAGGTACTGTGCCAAGTACACTTATATGTGTATTTAAAACTACCAAATTGCTTACAGTGGACTTACATGCTTGAAATATTAGTGTCTTATGCAACATGCATAAAATAAAGCCTTGGCTGAGTAATAATCACTATCAATAGCGAAAGTAATTCCCTGAACAACTTTTAGAATCAAAAAATTATGTAATTTTTTATATATAGTACTACTCAAAACTAGTAAAAAATGCTTCTAATTAAGAATATGAAATCACATATCATGCTAGAATGCTGAGTCCTTTTCCCTTGAATATGCCAAAGGCCTTTGATTGCATTTTAGAACAGCAGGATGCAGCAGTTAATGATGTGAGCTTGATTTCATCATTCTAAGATTTAAGTGTACACAGTATTTACATAAAAGGAGATGCACAGCTGTATAAGAAAAAATAAGCGCTATTTCACATCATCTCCAGTCAGTAAAAGACACATTTTAAATTATCTGACTGAATCCTTACCAGGATCAGAAATGCTGCCTGCCACAGCTTTAGCATCCATTACCATGGGTGATATAGTTTTGCTCAGCTCATCAGAGGCTGCTTTAACAGCCTCCCGAAATTTAGGGTCTTCTGAATTTTCCACCTCCCGTTTTGCAACCAGCAGGATGCGGTTTGCTCGTCTGGCAATGCTGGTGGCACCAGCTACCAACATCTGAGGCTGCATGTTGGCCATTGCAACTTTACATTTATCCAGGTCCTTCTTAATAGCCTCTTCTGATGCATCCAACAGAGATTTAGTATCAATGGCTTCATCCACCAGCCCTAGAATAAAAGTTAAATACATTAATATTCTAGTTTCATCTGTAGAAAGGGATATTTGGTATTCCAGAGACAGTTCAAACCAGAAAAGTAAGTATTTTAAAACTGGGGTGTGGGGAAGAGCAGAAGAGGGCATACAAATCAGACCAAATGTACTACTGCAGTTTAACTTTTGATTCTGCTGCACCTCTGTGACAGCAACCATGGTGAAACTTGTCAGTGACACTCCAAGTTCTTACTCCTCCTACCATGGGATGTTGTTTCAGTCAAGAACTGGCTTACACAGTATATGCAGCGGAGATTCTTTCTTCACACCAAAGTTCTTTAAGCATATTCTGTACTTTTTGCACTCTCTCATTTATTGCAAAGGAAATGCCCCTCTGGCTGTGCTTTTTACATAGGGGTGATCCATAGTGACAAGGCCATGAGATTTAAAATACCCAGGATTTAATTACTGGGATGACAGAGGAGGTAGTATACAGTCAGCTGTTCAGCAGATCAGGGCAAAGGATCTACACTTGGGAAGGACTGAAACATTTCAGTTTTTCAGCAGGATAAGTAGCTTTGTCTTATTCTCTGTCTTCATCAAGCTGTTACAATATTTTGAACATGTTTTCTTTCCTTCACTTAATTATGTGTCCTATTTCAACATGCCAAGATTATACAGAAGAAACCCTAAAACTGTCACAGTGATACACTGCTAGAATAGCAACTGCAATAAAGAAAGATGGTATTCTGATTTTGCCACAAAAGAACTAAAGCAGGATTTGCTCCTCTACAGCTCAGTATTAACACATAAGAAGCCAGCTATTTTGTAATCTAACATATACATATACCGGGAGTCAGAGGGCACATTCCCACTCCTCTTAATTTATTTTTAATCAGTCATTATTCTTTGCATGTTTCATCAATCCAAACAGAATGGAGAAAAATCTATACAAGCTAGTTAGCCATAGGCAGGATCCTCAACAAAAATTCCTACTTTACCTGTCATTTTTTCTACATTATCAATCCATTGGTTTTTCATGGTCTCAAAATGTTCATAAGCAGCTTGATTTCCAGGATTTCTCAGGAGGATACGAGCTGCTGATACTACCTGCCAACAGAAGACATTTTTAATTATCTGTACACATCAACATTACACATATTCTTGAAAAGGCATTCGGTTTTTCAGGACTGGATGTGTAGCTCAACATTTGAAAAACTAGTTCATTAATTCTAGTGCAACATCTGGCTCCTTGAAGATCTACCATACCTCTGAAATTACTTGGCACAAATAGTTTTTGCTGGAACTTCAATTACCTACTAATTTATCTTACAAACAACTCTTGAAAGCACTAAAGTACAATACTTATTACACTACCAACATTTATTTGGAAAAAAAAAGAGCATTTTTTCCATTTACATATTTTACAAAGCCCCAAAATCATTTTGTTTCAAGTGTAAGTCACAGACACTTCTGTCCAAGAGTTGAAGATTAAAACACGTTATTTAATCATTTTGTTCTACTTACCTACAGTATCATGTATACAAATATTTGCCATTCCCCTTTTAAGAGTGTCAGCACTATAGTCCTTGTTGGTATTAACAACATCTTTCTTCAAGAACAGAAGCATAAGGAAGATTACCCAGAAGTCATCCCCAGCCCTTTTAATAGCCCTTCAAACCAAGCAAGCACCTGTGGGGTGAGTTCCCTTGCCGATTTCACTGTTGCCTGAATGCCCTCCACAGTAGTTTTATTGGCAGTTCCAACTGCAGCTGCTTTTTCTGCTGTAGCTCCCAGTCTAGCAGCATGGTTTTCAAAGTTCGCTGCTCTTTCATCAAACACCTACTTGTCAGAAGAGAAAAACATTTAAAAAAGCCCTAACCTCCTCAACAGAATATACAATTCCTTCAATGTGTCAGAGACACCTTTGTAACAGCTACAATAATTCACGCTGAGAGGATGCAAAAGGACACAAAAGCTTCGAAGGCATTGGAATTCTTTAATCTTTACATTACCAGACTTGTTTCTTTACTAACTCAATGGGAGAACTAAGGAGATATATATACGCTTTACAGCTTCAGGGTATGTTCAATAATTCCTGATGACTACTGCTGCAAGAAATACTTTGTTAAAACTATTTTAGCTCAGAGATTCATCTTCAAACCTATAATCAAAAAGTAACTATATTTGAAAGATAAATAAGGGGGTTTACCCTGAACACTCACACTGGAAAAAATCCCCTCCTTTCACAGTCCTTAGATATTCAAGGAACAGAAGACTCGGACAAAAAGCTATCCTGCCATAAAGCTGAATTCTCCAAGGCCTTGGGAATGATTTTGATCATGTAGCCAAAAGCCAAAGCAGCCAAACAGAACTGCCAGACACTGCATTTTAGGTACTTCATTAACAGCCAGTGGTTTTGAAGTACAGGAAACAACATCCAGCAAGAGAACAGGTTTAATCTGTTGATTAATTCTGGCATGAATTTGACAGTTGTAATCAGCTTATGTAATGCTGAGATATAAAAATCCACCAAACTAGTGTGTCAGTGAATTTTGCACAAGAATTTTTAGCCCGCTGACAGCATTGTGGTACCAACAACATAGGGAGACATTTTTGCCATTTATTGAAGTCAGGGACAAGACTGTTTCCAGGGTTATACAATTCACAGTCTCCAGGAGTCCAAAGAGACTTGCATAGTAATCATTATGTTGTCAGAATTAATAAGCATGTATCACACAGTTGATAAAAAAATACCCATTCATTTTTCAGAACACTGATTTATTTTTCAAAATACCAATTCAGGTAGAATTAAACAACAACATGGAAAGAAAGCACCACCTGGGTATACTTGCCTCATCTCTGTTGGGAGCATCTGAGGGAGCAGTGGCTGCTACTGCTAACAGTTTAATAGGAGTTGTGGTGTCACTAAAAACATCAGAAACTTCCTGGGTCATTGCCTCTTGCATTCGTGTTTTAAGATCCTTAAAAAAAGTGGAAAATTATTAGCATATGAAGAGGAATATAAAGTTGTAGGGGTTCAAATCCCATAAAACCTTCTCTTACAAAAAATGCCCATCCCAATGGTAGATATTAAGATAAAATTACCTTAAAACTGTGACCAATTAATCATTTTTTACATAATTTGAAATATACAAAGCTTACATATCACTCCTTGAAGCAGCATTAGAAGCTATGAACAGCATGATATTAAGACCTTGCTCCTCAAATTTGCAATGTTAGCATACTATTTTCTTCTAAGAGACTGAAATTTTCCTTCTAATTTGTTTATTTGAAATTAACCCCTATGGGATGATAACAAGGCCTTTCTAGAAAGTTTGCTTTAAACATCTCAGCTAAAGTGACAGGTCTTTAGCTGCACTTTGGTTTGATGGATGCCAACACACACAAGAGGAGCACAAGCGCTCCAGTGCCATGTGCCTGCCTGCAGAGAGCAGGCGCTTACCTTGAGCGAGTCTTGGAGCTGGGCAGCGATCGCCCTGGCCTGGGGGGACTCGCCCTCGCCCCGTGCCGCCAGGTCAGCCAGCTGAGCAGAGAGCTGGTCCACACGGTCGCACTTGGCCAGCAGGTCCTGCCGGTACGGGCCCATCATGACGTTGGCTAGGCGCCGGCCTTCGGCTACCAGCCCCCGGATGGCCGCCTGGCCTGGAGGGGGACAGGGCACCCAGCGTTAACACACGGTAGCACAAAAACCAGAGGCGCTGCCGAGTACTGCACACATCTGAATCCTTGGGTTTTTAAGAACACTTCTCTAGGTGGTAGAAAACATGTTCTACAGTTTATCATTGAGTAATTACAGTTCAAAACCACACAGGAATTCGACTGTCTCCAGGGTTTTTTTGCTTAATTCAGCAACTCTGGCTAGAGATGCATACTTTTTAACTAGAGTGGTCTGACAAAAATTAGCCATGGCAGCTGTCAGGGATTTCTACGTAACTAATCTGTTGACTCCAACAGAAAGCACTTGCAAATTCCAAGTACTGTAATTCATCCCCACATCATTAGAAGATGAGCAGCAAGAGGGGAAGAAAAGACAAGGAGAAAACATAACTTAAAAAGCAAAATGCCCTCTCCCAGAATTCCAGAAGTCATAAGCAAGAAGTGTCAAGTAATCTGGATTGGAGGGGACGGTGGGGGTAGGGAACACCTTACAAAGCCTCCACAGTGTGTCAAAAGCTTTTCTGTAGAAAAAAAATTATTTTTAGCATGGGTAATTCCCTTCATTCCCTTACAGATGCTTCCTACTCATTCACAGGAATGTAATTCTCTGTTCTTTCAATAACACAATAGAAGTATTCTTTCAAAAGAACTCATCATGTCTTAAGTTCACCAAAGACCAACTGAAGAATAATTTTAAGATAATGCCAAGCCACAAGTAAGCCAAGTTTGTGATCAAGCTTAAAATTACTTAGGAAGTTGTCACAGCAGCAACTATCCAAGAATCACTCAACACTGCTGCCATCCTTTTATATTCTTAATTTACTTATGAGTATCCTGCCAAGTGCCAGCAACTCCTGAACCACAGTTATATGCTCATTGAGAGCATACTGGGATATGGAAACAGATCCCGTTTCTCTTTAATTATTAGCATTCTCCTCAGATAACCCAAAAACTATACAAGAAGTGATACTTTTAGGTCAGGTTTATGAGTGTTTTTCTCTTCTCTGAAGGACTTAATTACTCAATTTGCTGGAGTAGGTATAAATTCAAATTCGAGATACAATATTTGCATAATAAGAAAAGCAAGGAGCAATCTTTAGTTTGTCTTCTCTACAGCACATGTTCTCCCATTCTTTAGGAAAGAACACAAAGAGAACCATGGGCCAGCTTAATTCTATAACTGCAGTCAGGACTTAGCTATAAATTTTCAAATCTCCAAATCAGGGCAGATTCAAGGCACCTTCAGCATCTCAGGAGCAGTAGTTTCCACCACAAAAATTAGTAACAAGTTTGATTGTAAAACTGGGGGAGAAATGACAGAGAAACACTTACCTACTCCCCGGTCAGCAACTGTAGGATTGTCTATCCACCTCTGAGCTTGCTCAATCTTGCCCTCCAAATGGACAGCTGCTTTAACTGGCCTAGTATTTGCTACAGCCCTGTTGGTTTTGGACTGTAAATTCTGAAGCGATGTAGCTATTTGCTTAGCCAAAGCACGGGCCTCAGGAGAGTCACCTTTCCCACTAAGGATTTAAAAAAAAAAAAAAAAAAAGTATAGTCATATAAAGATCATTTGCAGATTGTCTCAAATTCAGCAGGAAGACACAATGAAAGGTACTTGATCTTTTTAAGTAAGGTTGAATGTGACACTTGAGTTGGGACTCTGAGGAGCAATTCTGTGCTGTGGTACCTGGATATTACATATGTTCAGCACAGCACTGAGGTGAGGGAAGGCACGGTACTGTTGTTGCCAATACTGGTGTATGATATGATTTCTCATTTCCATGGCGGTCTTATGCACAACTGCAATAATGCCAAACAGATTGCAAGCAGAAAAGAAGCCACAGACCAAAGGCTATGTATAAACTTGACAAAAGGTAGCACATTAAGACCTACAGCAGCTAAAGCTCAATAAAAACTTGATTAAAGCATCTAACTAATGAAGCAAGAAAAATATTTATTGCTATATTGCAACCAGCCTTAGGTGAAGATCACAGCTTGTACAGTAACTGTTTCTCCTCTTCCATTCTTAGAACAGCCTCTTTGTAGAACTGATACAGAAATATAATTTCTGAAAGTCTTATCTTTTGTATAGATTGCAGTTACATCTTAGAACACTGACAGTGATGGAAGTGGTAGATATTCCACTCTGACATTTAGTAAACTGCTTAGCAAAAACCTGTGATGACATCCATCTGTATTAACAAACTTTTATTTCCCATTACCTTGTTGTTTTGACAGTACAAACAAGCTCACTTTTGGCTTCAGTTTGCTTGTCATATATTCCATAGGCAGTAGACAGAAAATACTTCTATGTAATAGAATCTAGTTACCTGTTTTTAAGGACATTAGTGCAAATTAAGCTTTGAGACAGAAATCACTAGGCTGAACAACTAAAAAGGGTTTATTTTAATCATCAATATTCTGATCCTGCTCAGCATTGTGAACTGCACATGAAAGTCATTCAAATAAATTAATGGTGATAAAACTAACACTTACTGTCGTCGCAGTTCTGACAGCTTGGCTGTCAAAGCAGATATTTCCCCCAAGGAACGAAGGATATCATCTCTTTCTTTAGGCTCCTCACACAGTTCTGCAACTTTCCTCGCTTCAGCCATAATTCCCCGAATATGCTCTTCTCCTTCACTGCCCCCATTAGGATCTGCAAGCCAATTCTTCATAGAAAGAAGTTGTGTACAAGTGAAGACAAAAAGTAATGTTTATTCTGTACATGCTTTTATAGAGAAAAAAATACCAATACAGCTTTCAAAGCCTTATTTAAGAGAAAGTACTTGTCAAAAGCAATTTCTGGTTTTTA
This sequence comes from Pomatostomus ruficeps, assembly GCA_013400735.1. Classification (NCBI taxonomy): domain Eukaryota; kingdom Metazoa; phylum Chordata; class Aves; order Passeriformes; family Timaliidae; genus Pomatostomus; species Pomatostomus ruficeps. The sequence continues at coordinate 110,809 of VYZT01009898.1, forward strand.
GGTAAAAAATGAAATGAAATTATTCTATTGTCTCATAGTTTCTGTTTTGAAAAAAATGTCAAACTAGATAAAATCTACCCAAAGGTTTTACGTTCTCTCTGCCCTCAACATTTGCCTACAGTATTTTAGAAGTAAAATTGAACCAATGCTTTTGGAGACTGATGATGTGGCTTTCACAAAAAAATAAAAACAGATGCTCTTGAGCCCAGTGGGGTATTTTCACAAAGCTTGTCCTAGGAAGTTCCATTACCATTTCATTTGATTCATATGTAATATTAATGTATCTTTATATATTGATAATAATAGACACATATACACATTTAGATAAGGTATATAAATAGAAGGTTCATTATTTGATGACCATCATGACCATCACTGGGTAAGAGACTGACCATATATTAATATTAAGAGATACAAAGGGTTATTAAGAGTTACAAAAATAAAGGATTAATTAAAAGAAAATGTTGTTTCATTAACATAGTTTCACTTCTGTCATTAATACGAAGTTCTAAATCCTGAACTCCCAAAGCAGAATACAAAGAAAGGGCTCTAGTTTTATCCACAAGTAAGTCTGTTCAATATGAAACGCTTCTAGTCTTTTCTTTAATAAGACTAGTTTCTATTTAAATTTAGGGTGTTCCACCATTTTAATTTAATAACCTTGAAATTTTTAGTAATGCCAAGCAAGTTACCAAAAAAGATCATTAACTGAAGCAAAACTCACAATATGCTGTAAATTACTGAATTTAAGATTTTTCTTTGTTAAAGCAAGTATCCCCTCTATATTCTTCCTATCAAGTAACTGTGTTTTGTTTGAACACACCGACAGTAGCTCATTGTAACAGCTCTAACAGTAGTAATGTAATGATATTCTGAAGTATTTATTAATCACTAGTGGTACCTGAGCAGCATCAATCTTCTTAGCAATTGCCTGCTTAGAGTTGGTCATGGCCTCCAGCTTGCGGGCTGCATTCTCCACTTTGGCAGTGAGCAAGTCCAGACCCTGGGACACCTGCTGGGCTTTCTGCATAGCCATGGGTGTAGCCCCCTGTCCTCTGCCCGAAACAAAAAGAGCACCTCAGATTCAACTCAGGACTGAAAAAAGTTATTTTATAGTGACGAGGCAACAAAAACTGTTTATCCAGCAATTATCGCAAGAGATACAGTATTTAATCAGACTTTGTTTCCTCCCTAAGGAAACAAAAAATAACTAAGGAAAAGAAGAGATAAAAACTACAAGCATATTGTCCCTATTCCAGAATGTGACATGTTGTATTCTCAGAAGAATAAACATTTTTTAAGTGTCACAAAGTAAGGCTATTTAAGGATACAGTTCCATTAAAGCACCCAGGACAAGACCTCTTTTCTCCTCATTTATAGACTGCTGCAGAGTCAGAATCTGCAAGAATTAAAGTCTTGCCATATCTAAGTGAGGACAGCAAGTCAATTAAAAAAAAAAAATGAAAATAAAATATCTCAGCTGCCTCAATCATGTGACATACAAAGTTAAGCAGAATTTGTCAATGAAGTATAAACAATGACCACCATGTGTGGTCTAACATCCCAAAAAACACCTAAAAAGTAGAATATCCAAGTATCTTACAGTAATTGGGGTATACCCCCTTTGGAGAATAGACTTAACAGGAGAGTTTAAAATTTCATTTTTGCCTAATTTGGAGAAAGCTTACAGCAAGCAAACTCTGAATTATCTACCTGAGCAATTCTGATCATCATGTTATGTAATGAACATTTCTCTTCTTAACATATTATTCCTATCAGAAGAGAAGAAATTGAAGTAAAAAAGGTAAAATACAGTTCTGGCCTACTCCCCTACAGGTTAGGAAGTGACAACTGCTAGGTCAGAAAAAACATTTCAATAGTGCTGGAGAACCGTCCATCCCAAGTCAGAGATTTACCGGGCCCGCAGCTCAGCCAGTTGATCGGTCATCTGCCCCAGGGTTTTGCACGTGCCCAGGATCTCCCTGCGCTCTTTGCCTGCACACAGCTCTCCTGCTTTGCCAGCTTCATCCAGGATCTGCCGGATGGCCTGCTCGCCAGCATCCCCTGAGGCACAGGGGCAGTTAGTACAACAAACAAGACATTCTTTGATATGTACAAGAAGACTACTGATACCATCATGTCACAACACACGAACTTCAATCTGGAAGGTACATTTATTAAAAACTGAGATATACACCAAAAATCAGCAATTCACAACCAACTTTTACAACTGTATTACTTTGGCTTTGATTTCAGAGGAAGTCCATCTGATAAGGTCTTTCAACGTCCAAATGGAACAGGCCTCTATCAAGTTTTATTTGCTTTAAAGATACACACCAAGGTAAACCCCTTATATAAGTACAGATGATTGCAATTAAGAGTATTTGTGGCAGTTTTTCATATTAAAAATTTTGTGTGAAGATTGAAAGAAAATCACTTAAAGAGACTGTTAGGCAAATCTCAAGTTATAAAAATTTGAAAATGCAAAAGAAGGGATTTTAAATATTAGCCATGGGTGCAATTAAGTACTGTTCAATGCAATTCGTAAGTTTTTGGGTTTACTGCTGGAAGGCAAATTAAGAATGGGTATATTCCATGTAATATATATCTTTCAGACCACTGAGAAGCAGCAAAGCTTTCTAGGTCATTAGACACAACCTGTTCAATTTCCAGTATCTAAAGAAAGGAATAAATATAAGCTCCTTCAGAATCATCCACTATGTAAGGGTTATTAATGCTTAAAGACAATTTTGTCTTAAACAACAGAAATAATAAGACTTTTAAAAATCAAAATACTGTATGCTGTTATTTTTGTTTAAATATTACCTGGAGGCGCATTTGGATCTCTCAGCCAACCTTTGGCCTGATTCATCTTTGAATCTATTAAGGCTAAAGCTCTCTTCATGGCTTCGGTGTCCTTTACAAAAGAGAAACCAGCAAAATAATTCTCAAAACAAAAAAATCAAAGCACAAGAAATCAGCACAACCAAGGCCGATGAAGGTTTTATAAAGCAGAGTACTTATAAAAACACATTCGTATAAGCAGCTCAAAACCCATTTTCAAACTAGCATGTCATAATTGCTTCTTTCCAGTTAGAACAAACATTTTCATTTCATTCAAAATGCAAAAATTATGCATGCAATTATAGTGATTTTTCTATTTCTTTACTAGTGCTTTAATTTCTAAAGTTGGAGCGCTAATAAGCACACATCTTTGAGTTAGTTCCATTTTACATCAGGGCCCGTAGAAAAGTTGTAATGTAATTGGAGTAAACTTCCCAGAGATGGAAATTGGCCAGTGAAACACTACTTACTTCAGTGTAAGAGGCTGCATATCTGCATTCTTCACCTGCTCTGCTACTTAAAGTCAAACAGTTACTGTTTACAGAAAAATAGGACTACCAGCTATTTCTGAAAGTCTCAGATATGGAGCTTAATGTGTTTGGAGATAAATACATGCATTTACATGTGAATGTTTCAACTCTGAACTCCTCTGCCAGAAGCATCAAAGAAGCTGTTTCTTTCACTAGTATGCCACTACTATCCAACACCTCTGGCTGCAAGGGAAACAACCAGTTCTGATTGCTCTGTACTCTCTGTTAATTGTTCATGTGCCATCTCTCCACTAGAGGCCACAAGTTTTCCATCTTAGATAAATGGAAGAACAGTGAAAACAGTAACAAGTACCTAAGTAAAAAGTTGTGGAAAAGCCAAAATAGCTTTTTACCACACATATCATGGAAATTATTTGAAATGTATCAGACATACCATGACTGGTATACAGATGGAAAAAAGAAGCCTGGTTCTCACGTTATCATCTGAATTGGACTGCCCATGTCCAAGGCTTTTAAAGAGGAGCCTGCTACCATCCGTGATCAGTATCTGCTATAGTGTGTGCTATCCTGACAACACTAAGGAAATGCCACATTTTTGTGGAGTTGTTCATTCTGCATGCTTAGTCTCAAAGATACAACACTAAAATTCTGGGATTTTTATTCAGACATGTTGGTCTGTCAGCTATTCATAAGGTAATATAATCTAATTCAGCAATCAACTTTCTAAAATGTCATGTGATGCAGCTTAATATTTTTAAAGGCTCTTGAATCTCAGCCTGAGAGAGAGCAACAAAGGCAGAATTATTTTCACCCAGATGACTGAGTCTCAAATGTAGAAACTGCATCTCAGATCTTAGTCGAGATCTGTTTGAAAATATTTCCAAAAGATAGGATATGCAGCTAGGGGTGGGAGACTGGCATAGTATTTTAACAGTCATCTTCTCTATAGCTTGAGAACTGCGCATTTAATGTATGATAAGAGACAAGTAAATAGTCATTTAAGTTTTCAAATGTATATATAAATCTTACTACCTATGACGGTAGGTGTTGGAGTTTTCTGTTGTTTTATATTGGGTTGAAGCCACTTTAGTTTGAAATGAATGGTCTACTACTTCAGGCCTATCTACCCAGAAATAATTGGAAACAAAGACCTAACTGAATTATTTACAAGGCAACAGATGTTTCTTGTTGTGTCAATGAGATGATACGTGTGGGTGGAGAAAAGAAGTGTTGGGAAAACTGTCTTTGCCCGTCCTTCTTACTCTCACAGGCTTTTGTGTTGTCTCAGCTGCCTGCAGAGCTGCAGTTTCAGCAGAATTAGGTAGAAGCCTCTGAATCTAAAGTCTAATATCTGAGGACAAAATCATGGGTGTTCCAGCTTTTGTACTCATGATTTTGAAATTGCCAACACTACCCAAGCAGCAACAGGATCCACCTGCCCTATCATATGAGGCTACATAACTGGATGGCGGTGCAGGGTAAGTCTTGCTATCCTGTGTGCCTCTGCACTCATGTTGGCAAAATACTGTCCCCTTTTCCTAGTGAAAAAAAAAAAAAAGGTGAAATCCTAGCATAGCAGCTGAAGTGTTTCAATACAACTGCTCTTAAAGCACCAATTTCCCACTTTCACAGCCCAAGGAACCCCTCTTTAGCCTGATAAGGAGTTTTCATTGCAATGAGCTGAGCAATGCAAGAGAAAACTAGAATGCATCCGTAACTAGGTTTGTTGGTACAGCACTTCTGTTTCTGCAGAGCTCTGTCTGGTGTCAGATACTTGGCAAGCAACAAAGGCATAGCCATACTGAAAGGTCTGGGACTGCCCACCAATTCAGGCTGTTAAAGAAGAAGGAAGACAAAAGCAGAAACAATCGCAAAAAACACAGCAACTTGCTCAAGGTCTCACTGCTTAGAAGTCTCTTGATAGTCCTCATTTCTGTAGCTGTTTAAATACCTCATTCCTCCCTAAACTGCTAAATATGTTTAAAATTTAACTCTTTGGGATTTGCCAACATAATATCAGTTGTAAGCATGAAAAAGTTTTTAAAAATCCTACAGCTATCCTGCAAAAAATTTCATATAGACTAGTTTTATCAGCAAAAATTTATTCTTTTCCTCCTCTCCCTGCTAACAGTTCCCCTGTTGGCAAAAGGAATTTCATTAACAAAATCAGCACTATTACATTTTCAGAAGAGATAAACAGCTTCAGTTAATCAAGTTAAACAACTAGGGCAACACTGTCTGAAGGGAAAGGAGCAAGTTGGATTTTTCCCAAATCAATTCCTAAAGCAAATATAATTTTAGACACTTTTATGCATCATTCCTGCCACTACCAAGAATTTTGAGCTTATTCAGGGAGCAGGTGGTATTGGTTCTGCTATGTAAAACAGCAAAACATATCCTACACAATTCCTTGCTGGATGTAAAACACAACCTCTGACTCAATAAAGTGGTCTAGTCTAAGGATATCTGTATTTCATGACCAAAGAAGGCAATGTTGGATGAAATAGGCAAAGCCAGTGTTCTGGCAGCATAGATAGCTTAGTCACCATTCAGGGTTCAATCCTGCAAGATACTAGGTATTTCTCAGCTTCTTACAACTGTTAACTCCCTCCAATTCCATGGAAATTAAAGATGTTTGAATTGAGTATTACTTGAAATTTATTTTAAAATAAACACTAAGAATACACAAGAGAAAATTAAATTCTTCTGTAAAATGAAAAATTCTAGGAAAAAAGGTTCAAAGCTATGAACCAAGATTTTGTCCAAGAATAGAATTTCAATTCTAAAGCACTATACTATTTTTAAAATCCAGCATAAACAGATTATTGCAATCCAGTAATACTAATGTGCATTCCAGAGTCCAGAAAGACCAACAAAATAGTTTACCTACATCTACAACTCCTAAAACACCTACAACTTTGGCTTCATACTTTGTTCACTCTCCACCATCTCTAGACAGATTGCGATAGTTGAAGGTATAAATAACTCAAGATAGAATAATAAACATAAAATAAAGTCCAATATCAGCAATAGCATGTACTACACAAATAGAAAATCAACGCTGGGCATCCCCAAACACCTTACTTTATTCCAGAAAACCATAGGGAAAAATCTTTCCTTTGACCACCAGGCAGAAAACACATGCAACAGTGACCTCAACTACAACTAAATAGCTCCTTCATCTGCCTCCCAGCAAAACAGTAAGTCAACTGTTAGATAAGTATTCAAATACAGCATAAGGTCCGTAATAGGTGGCCATTAGCAAACTCATTTCTGTTTCTTCATCCCACTGCATTTTTCAATTCAAATGATTTGTCATCACTGTTTGATTAATGCCCAGAGCTACAGTTCCAAATCATCAGCATACCTTAATTCAAAAACAAAATATAATTAAAAAGTTCTCAGTTCAGAACGATACTTTGATTATACTAATCCACACAACATATTTATGCATTAAGCATAATGACCAATATTTTCCATTAGGAAATACTGCTAATATCCCAACTGTTTTCTTAATTAAATCCTTTATTATTCTGCCTCACTAGCAAGATGAGTAAAAATTTCCTAAGGCTAAATTGCCATTTCTTTGCAACAGACATTTTTCTTCACCACAAAAATTTCCAAATTTGTTGTGTAAAATAAAACTGTATTCATATTTCATAAAATATGGGAAAGCTTAAATCAAAAAATAAAACTGAATTGAAAAAGTACCCCTGCAAGACTGCAGTTTTAGGCCTAAACCTAAAGAACATGAACCATCTGAACTGAAGGAAGACTGTGGGTAAAACACTATGGAATAGATAAAATTCCTGACTTAATAAAGCTTTCTGGTCATGCAGAAAGCTCATTCCTGCATGACTGGACCCTTTATTTGTCACTACAGAGACTCATAACATAAATTAACACAAAAGCATTCAGCAAGAATGTGCTGTAAAATCTTGCCCTAACTCTAATCAGATTCAGAAAGAGGCTTAATGCAGATCAGCTTGCAATTATTGTTCTTAGTGACAGCCAACCCCACACACAGCTAGACAGAGCTTCAACGATCCTTTTAAAACTTTGTGTGTATATACATAAGTATATATGCCAGTGTCACAGCTGGCACACAAACGAGTTGCACAGCACGCAGTCTGCACACAGCGCAAAATCCCACAGACATGCTTTTTTTGGGGATTAGTACAAGGTAGAGGTGGAGGGTGTGGAAGAAAGCTTACCTTCTAAAGGTGAAAAAAGGTAAGAAACAGGACAACAAAAACAAAGATGCATAGAGTAGTCATAAAAAGGAAGTGATAGTGACAAAATAACTCAAGAGGCAAACTAAGGGTCAAGTGCCAAACAACAAAGGCCAAAGTGATTTTATATCTTGGTTATGTCAATGTTAGATTTCCTGTAAGACTTTGCTAACCAGTCTGGCTTCAGGTCTCAATAAATTTTTAATTATATTTATGTTTACTTGTTGTTCATAGCATTAACCTTTTTTAAAAATATACCTTCTATTACTTCTATTGCTACACTGAGACGTAAGGAACCAGAACTTTCCATACATCAGCTTCACAGGCATCAGACTTACCCAGAAAGTCTGTTCAATCTGACAGATATTTTTGAGACAAGATGAACACCTGCAATTTACTCTCATGTCCAAAATAAAAAATGGGGCAGGAGGAAAAGCAGCAGGTGTTCAAAGAGGAATCCCCCAAAACTGACTAAAATTTCTCAATTCCAAGCCTTTTACACAAGAAATACAACAGTAGCCTAACTTCTATACCTAACTTTCCTCTGTCAGAAACGATTATGTAGGGCAGTTATACATAAGGAAAAATACACTGCATTCCAGGACTTCCTAATGATGCCAAAATTAAAGCATGAATAACTGTCTCCTGTTTGACCACTGAGTTGCAGTAAACCACTGAACCACCTTCAAATGCCACACTAGCTTAACTTTGCTTATTGAGAGAAAGCTCATTTTGAAAGATACATGATTATATCTATCTCTAAAGATATTTGACCTTGAAGAGATTATATGATGCAATTACATAGTGTTACAAAACTGATGCACAAATACATATTTCAATGATCTCAAAAGCACAACTTTATAAGGGTAAAACACAGTAGACAAATATTAGACTTCTGTATACAAATGTAGATATGAAAATACCTTGCTCGCCCAGGCATCTTCATCCCAGGAAGTGAGTTGCAATACACGAATTATTTCATTTATCTCAGCACTCATTTTCTCTACTGTGAAATTGCGATTTTTCAAGGCCTCTTCTATTCCCTGGCTCTTCGAATTTTTTGTGGTTACAAAAATCTTCATAGCTGTGAAAATACCAGAGATTAGAAAAAGGTATATGGAAGAACAATCAGTGGTCAAGCTGACCTTCTACTGTATTTATAAGGTACATTTTCTTTCGCATGGACCATTTTATCTCAGAGATTGCAGTTTTAATACAAGAAGCACAGTTACTTGCAAATGATTACAGATGTCAAGGTTATTTTTAGTCAACATAAAACATTGGAATTCCAGTTCAAAACAGTAATTCAGAATGGTATTAAAAAATAAAGGCAAAAATACCTGAAATAAGTACTGGCAATAGCTCCTTCACCGTATTCATGGAGTTTACCAGCATAACCCTATGTTCCTGATGAGTTAATTCCTGTTGTCTCTCATCAATCATTTTGGCCATCTTTGTCATTCCTAAAGATTGAAGTAATTGAACATTGAAACACTTGAGATTTCTAAACAATAATAAGGCATAATGACTGATGAAAATTATATTAAAGTTTAAAACTTAATATTTATATTAGCAGCTGCTACTTTAAACACATTCCAGATACTTCAGGGAAGTCACCTATTCAAAACCTGGCCACTAGGTAAAGCAGAATAGACTACTCAAAATTCTTGATTTAAAATCCTATCAATAAAATAGGACAATACTTGAAATTACTGTTTTAGGATATGAAGACATTTAATGAACACTGGAAGCTGATTTAGGGTGGGGAGGAGGGTGTCACCTTTTCTGTTAAGACTGGATCCATGCTTTAAGTGAAGGACAGAAAAAGGAAACATCAGGATCAGTTTGGTTGCTTTGAGGTTCTACCAGAGGTCAAGAACTGTATTTATTTATACTTCATATTTTCTAGAAACATTTCAGTACTCTAGAAGCCTGAAAAGAATTAAATTTATTCTAGAGCAGATCTATTTTCAATAGCCAAGACTTGGGAGGTTTACCACACAATGCACGTGGAAGCTTCAGACACAGCTTCATAAAAACTTAAGATTATTTAAATTGGTGCTGTTGTGGTCCTACTCTTTCTCCTGCAGGGTATAAAACTGGAAAAAAGCTGTATATTCTTTGGCTGAATTACCTTTCTGCTGGTTAGCATCTTAGGCATCTTAACACTGCTTTCGTGACACCACAGAAAAGCAGCAGGATCCTCACCCTGACAGCACAGAGAAGCAAGCTGTGCAGAACCACATTTCCTTTTAAATGACAAAAGCCTTAACAGGTAATCATTACTCTGATCTCTATTCCTTCTCCATCTCTACTTCCAACATAAAACCTATAAGCACTTCCTTGGTTTTAAGTGTACTTGCTCATATTCCTGTTACTTCTATAGTACTCACATGAATGGCTAAGTTCAGATGCCCATTAAGGGAACAAGGACTACGGGAGTTAAGTTTTGTGGGCATGGGCTGTAAATGCAGAGCAGCAGCCAGCCCAGGCAAAGACAGAGCTTCTCCAGCATTCCAGAAGCACAAGGTTCACTATCCAGTCAGAACATCATGAGTTTAGAAAAGATTATTTGCAATAAAGGTAACAAGCCTACATCTCACTCTAAGAAACTAAGACACTTGCCCAAAACTTGTCATACACATGTAACAGCAAATTAAGCCTGTGAGGTACAGTGAAAAGACCCAAATGTTTGTAACTGAGCCAAACAAAGCAAACTGAAGTTAGGGGAAACTTCCATTTTAAAGACAACAACCACAGAGAAACTAAAAGTGTATATATCAAGTCAAAGAAAAAGTTTCAGGGAAAGAGAAGATTGCCCTTTTTGTTTTATCTTTTCCTGTTCAAAATGAGGCAAAAACTATTTACTTGAAGGTAATATCTGATGGGAAATCAAAGTTTAGAGAACACTATACCTCCTTATGGAACTTCAAAGTTTTTCCACATCTAGAAACAAGGTCAAGTATACGCATGTTAAATAAAAACAGGATAATCTACAAACATGCTCTGTGCCATGACAGCTCTTTGTCATTTCATTTATCACCAAGCTACATTACACATATATTTATAAAGTACTAATTAGATTCCTGCCATTTTTATATAAGCATTCTTTAGTTCAAGGTAATTTTAATTCCAGCATCTTCCTACACTACCACCACATCTTGATTTTACAGAATGCTTTTTTTAAATACCTTAGCTACTTCATGCTGAAGCTAAAGCATTTGAAATAGCAGATGACACAGATTAATGGTAGGTTTCTTCTACAGCAATAAAGAGATAGAGACAGCAGTTCCTCACTCACTAATCACTTCCACCACTGAAAGTGTGAGTTAACACAGTGAAGTAACAAGTAGTGAAGGAGCATCAAAGAGCAAACGAACAATTTCCGTAACAGCTGGGCTTTTGTATTATACTTCAAGACAGCTATTTCTGCAACCTCGTTAAGATGTTAATATATGACACGTAGCTTATACTATTCCAAGAAATTCCTACTCGGCCTATCTCAGCCAGTAGAGACATTTTATCAGCTTAATGGATTTTATATCTCTGAGTGCTTAGTTACACAACTTTTTTATTTTTTTTGTTTTATCCTGACTAATGCATGTTTCCTTCACAGTATAGGAGAAGTGTAGTACATATCATCCATGCACACATATCATGTACCAACATCTTCTGCATTCTTAAAAGAGACTGTGACACAGAAAGAGTCATTCTTTCCAATAGAAACTTCCAAAGCAATTGGTTTACCATTGTCCCAACGTTCAAAACTTGGGTGAGGAAGGTGTTGAAGGGAAAACAAAGTAGTGGAAAAGACTATACTTAGTATATATATGAAAGACTGGAACAAATCAAACCTGGCCCTAAATTCTTCGTGTAAGTCACCAAATCCTCCATTGTCTCTACCACTTCTGCCACAGTCAGATATTCCAATATTCCTTTGCAGACACGGATGATTTTACGGACCTACAAGAGGAACATTCCATTATTTCTTAGGTAAAGCTAAGTTATACTTGAATTAGAAATGCAAGCCTGCTATTAGAACAATTTAGTTACAGCATTTGCTAACATGACATACGGACAATCACAAAGGTCTGAGATACTAAATCAGTTACCCAAAATGCCATTAGTCAAGTTCTTTAATGACACGCCAATATTTAATCAGCTTTCCACTACTCAGAAGTGCAAAATCCTACTTCCAGTGTTCTCACTTTCTAAGACAAATGAAGGATAGCATTGAGAAAATAGGTTAGAAAGAACTTCTTCTATATATGCTGTCATGCTTGAAGTTTTTCATTGCAATTCCATCAATAAAAATATTTAACTTAAAATCACAATGCTTTTGGGTTTTTGTACGTATGAGGATGGACAAATAGCACTTCTGAGTCAGTTTTTGGCTTGTGCAGCAGCAAAAACATAGCAACTGTTAGATTTGTCAGAATACATATTCTGCCTGACCAGCCAGACAGTCAAAATTTGTGTTACCTCCCATACCCCAAGGCCAATTAAATTGCCAGAGCTAATGAGCCAGACAAACATGTTAGAAAGTGGCCTAGGGCCTTTAAGTGAAGGGATACAGAAAATATAAGGATCAGTAATGGGTATGGTAAAGGGAATATAGAAAAGCATCAGGAAGATATCAGACAGTTGATGAGATCTGGCCTTTTTGAGCAATAATGACAGGCAACACCTAAATATTATGTCGTGCAAAAACTCTCCTAACAAAACAGAGCAACCAGTCTAAGCTCCTTCTGACAGAAAGGAATGCAAAACACGCTTCCAATCAAGCTAAAATGGTCAAAACCTCATTAATCTATTCAATAGTTTGGTTTAGCTAATTTAGTTAGGGGGACATTTTAATTAATAATACTGTTGTGCAGGCACCCATGTCAGTCACGCTGGGATTCCTACCTCGGCTTCATCGAATGTCAGAAGCAAGTCTGATGTTCCAGAAAGGATTCCTCTGGATCCATCAATGAGATAGTCACGAGCTGGTACTGAGTAAGGATCCGCTTGCAGCATCTGGGCTGCCCGAACAAGTTTGGTGCAGGCGTTCTCCACTCTGTGGAAAGCCATCAGACAGCACTTGCTGATTAGCTTCTGTCTGGGTGACAACAGACTGAGAAAATGCTGCATTTATTTTTAACTTTGCCACTTGAAGCACCCCAAGGAAATTGATCATTCTACACCTTTATGGTTTAAAAGGCAAGAATATTTATTGTATTTATTCTAACAGGAAAGTCACCAGCAGCCATACAACCCAGTTATTCAGAAGTCACACAATCTTCCCATGTAGGGAATGTTTGAAGTACCCCTTATAGAGCACACAATACAGCGTCATTAAGGAGAGCTCCCAACCCAGGAAAATACCTTACATTCTTCCTGACAAGGGCAGGGAACAAAATTCTTCTTTTAGGACTTCACAATCAAAGTAACAACTTTTATCAGCCTTTTATAGGCACTGTTATTCAAGTAGCAATTGCTACTAATAAATATTAAATGACAGCTACACATTAAGACAAAATAACACAGTTTTAAGAAAGACACTCTACCCTGCTCGTTGAAGCTGTAGTCCAGGTCTTCAGAATG
>VYZT01009905.1:1515-40874 GCA_013400735.1 Pomatostomus ruficeps
AACACCAGCAAAGTTTAGGTGCCAAGGTTCAAAGCTATGACATGAAAATTTTAGTTTAAGTGCTATTTGCACCCAGAGGTGCTCAAGTCCCAGTAGCATTGTAGTTCTTGGACAACTTTTTTACAACGTTGTATGTTCCTAGAAATGCAAAAGGTTTGACAGGATTTCCAGCTGATATTAAGGCAGATGTCCAGTTGGTATTGTCTCAGTCCTGAGCAGGAGTCAGAAACAGCTTTTTTCCAAACACCCTGAGAAGGTCAATCTGGGAAGCAATCTCAGAATATTTGTAATCTGCACCCAGAATGATATTCCCAAATCCAGTGATGGCTGCTCCTACTCTTGGTGTGAACCCTGTTTGTTTGATTACCAAGTATTTAGAGAATTTATCCATGTAGCAGGAGACTTAAAGTTCAGTTCCACTGTGTGTCTGAGCATGATCATCATCAACTTCTTTTTTCCTTCCAAGGTAAAAGAGGGACCTTTAGACACCAGCCATAGGTAACACTGAACAGGGCCATCTCTGCTCTTGTTGCAATTCTGTTGCAGTAAAAAAGCATTTCTTGGGTCAGGAAGAAAGAGTAAACTTGAGGATGAATCCATAGCCTGGAACACTTGCCTGGAAAAGGGAATGCCAGATCTGAGCTGAAAGACTGTTGGCTCAGTTTTGATTTCTAGGGTCTTCCAAGCAAAATAGCCTTGTGGTTAAAACACTGTTCACATAAGGATTCCTGGTTTGAATCCAATAGCACATTTAAAAGTCTGACTTCCTATTGATTTTTAAAAAAGATGTAGCCCTCTGTCCTCAGGAAACCACACTCAGCTTTGGAGCCACGAACATGTGAGTGAACACAGGCTCAGATATCTGCACTGTGAACCCAGGGGCCATATATAAGACCCAGATTTCTCCCAGCAGCATTTCCTATTGCTGGTACTCTCAGTTGTGCTGTAGGGTACATTTGGCTCTGTGTTTAGCATATTAGTCGTCTTGGAACCTGTTCTGAGAGCTCCCAGTATTGCTCCTTGGCACCTAGTCCTGGATTTCACTACAACTTTTCATGTTGGTCTCATTCAACATGTGGTTTATTGTACGTAAGTCTTTAGAACTATTGTTGAAAGCATTTTCAAGTCAGTGATTTCCTTCATCTGACGCAGGGAGACAATATAGTGAACCAGCTTAATGATAGGTGAGATAAATCATCTGCATACCAGTCACGTAATAAGAGTCTGTAGAAACTTTCAAAAGGGAAAGAAGAAAAAAATAATCCATTTAGGCATTTGCCAAGTCTTACTGATATTTCATATGTCAAAATTATTCTCATCATGATCCATGACCTAATCCTTGAACGTGCTGCTGTTTGGAGAGGAAAGTCTATTTGTCAGGCTTGTGTCTTAAGAATTGAATTCATGCTTCACAAGTAAACCTACTTCAATAATCTGGTTTTGCTGTGGTGTTTGCAATTTCTTCTGCTTTTCTCCCTGCTCCGAGCCTCAAATTGCATGCTTAAATGCATCTTCCCCACTGTGGTTCTCAAATACTCTCTGTGCTATATAAAATTATATTGAAGAAAAATTAATATTTGACTTCAGCAAAATATAAAGAGGAAGGGATTGCTCTTAAGATAGGAAGAAGAAATAAAAATTTGACTTAAGTAAGGGAAATCTCAGCTATTAGATTTTAATGGCAGAAGACTTTCCCGTTGATGTGCATCAACTCACTTCTGCTGATCTTAATTGACTTTGGCCACTCTTAATCTACTAAATGAGAGTAGTGTCTCAGACAGAAAGAACTACAGCAGCAGGAACTGTTAGCAAGATATTGAGAAGCTTGACAATATTTAGGGTCGACTGTTTGGTCTAGAAATTACAGGAATTTGGACTAAAAGTTCTACAGTGTGACCAGTAGATGGAATTTCAGCAAGACTTAATATGCCTTTATTTTTCGTTTATCAGGAGATGAACTTGATATGTAGAACAGACTTTTTTTTTCATCAAGTATAAAATCCAACCTGCATTTTTTGTTTCTTCATTTTGGTGCTCCAAATATTCCTGTGTACTGTCTAATAATGAATACCCTTTTGAGACACTGTCTCCAAAGAGCAAATAACCCTCTGAGCTGGTGAGACAAGTACTCTAATTCATTTTGCCTCAACTGACTGCCTTGATCCTCTTGTTTGTTTTGGACTAGGTTAACTTCTTTTTTTTTATACTTTATGCTGTTCATCACTATGGGATTTTAATTAAATTGATATATTAACTCTTTGGTAATTACAGTTGAAGAATCTGTTGTAAATGTCATGCTGCTGTACTCTCACCCCAGGTCAGTAGTGAAAATGAGATATTGTGCTTCAATATATTTACCCAAGGAAATTAAAACAGAAGATAATTTATGATTTATCATTATCATTACAAGAATTTATTAAAATTATTTATTGCCATGCATCGTGCAATGTTTCATAAGTGCATGATGTTTTGTGCCTAAGTAGAGAATAAAAGAAAAATTGAATGGGGAGATTCTACTTCAGTATCAGTGGCAGCTTTTTTGTGTGGCAACCTACTTAATCTTGCCTTGCCTGCTGGAAGTTTGGACAAAGGGGAGAGGTAACACCAAAAGACAGTAGGAAGTTTTAACTTTAGCCCATGCCTTAAACTCTCACTATTCTAAAGTGGAATTGTTAACATGTGTTTGATTTGTGGAGTTACTAAAATAAGCAAAGACGAGCTTTTGGATAATTTAAGAGTACACCATAGAAAAGGCGGTGAGGATGCTTGTACTGTGTTCAGCAGAGGACGAAAGTGAGTGTGCTGTGCAAGGTGTACACTGACTAGTGAAGATGAAATTCATAACATGTTAAGCAAGTACTTTCAACTGAATGTTGGAAGGATTCTCTAGAAAGTCAGCAATGTATTATTAAAGAAAATATTGTAGTGCAAAATGTACAGGTTCTATTCCCAGTACTTCCTGTCTGTTGAAAGCTTTACTTCGCAGGCTTAACATTGCAGTGTACGATATGTGCACATATTTGACTTACACATTTCATTTAGAAACTACTTCCAAATAGGATTTCTATCTCTATTTCAGAGATTAGAGACATGTCACTACTCTGTGCAATGTTCTAGTTACTGTCATTTCTGAGCAAGATCCCAGCTGAGGCTGAAACCGCATTATGCAAGACACTGTTCATACTTATTATTCTGGGGAGTTTAATATATAAAAAATTTAAAGTGGTGAAGGGTGAAGAACTGACTACTATAACTGCCCTTTTATAGCTAAGGAATTTAGAGGATGTAACATACAGAATTAATAAACTTATTCTGAAAAACATGTAGGAAGTTACGAACTAACTGAACCCAGCTGCTGAACCAGCTGCTTGACTGTGTCTGCGAATGCCCTGTGGAGCAGGAAAGGTCCTCATTTCTGGTGAACAGCTTGTCTGTGTCCTGATTTCACACCCCAGTTGGGGGGCTGTCAGTGCAGCATTGCCCACATGCCCTGCTGTCCCACAGAGGGCCCTCAGCACACCCCAGGAGTGGTCTCTGTCGAAACAATTCAAGGATAAAGGCAGTAAGATGCACCATAAAGCACACCTGCCACAAAAGAGATGTACAGCTAGTAGGATCCTCCCTCCTGTCTTGGTCTCTTAAACACTTATTTAGGGTTTAAAGTCTGCCTTCTAAGAGGGTTAGTCCCCTTGCTTTATATTGATACAGTTATTTAGATGTTATATTTACGGAGAATGGTCCTTAGTGATCTTGCACATGTCAAATAATCAATATAAATAAAAGAGGGAACCTCTGAAAACAATAACCAGCACTACATCAAAATAATTCTCTACATAAATTCCTAAAGGTAGAGACTTGTTTCACAGATCCTCATAGTTTCTTGACACTACCCTAATGCTAGTATAAATAATTCTTATGTTAGTGTGTTATAGATAGAGCAGTGTGTTCGAGTTACTTAAATTTATTAAGTAGGGAAAGTTTTTCAAGGTATCAATTTTTGGCCAAAACACTGACATATTATGAAAGCTGTTTCACTTAATAAATATGTGCATATTCTGAATAGACCGTTCTGCCTGGAGTGCACAAAAGGGACTCTTCATGTAGCAGTCAAAACAATTGAAGGTTATATGTGGATTGTCATGTTTGAAATGAACACCTTAAATTGCCTTTTTATGTCATTTATGATCTTATGTATTCAAGGCTTCAGAAATGCTTGAAATGTGTGAGGAACATGCAGATTAAAACCTCACTCCAGCAAATGCTGTAGAGTTAAAGGTCTTACTGTGATCCTGGCCTCATTCCACCAATTCAATGGTAGAAGGATTTCTTGCTTTGCCCATGAACTGACCTTTAATTTTGATTCCTTGTGTGCCTTTGGACAAGCCATTTAGTTTCACAGTATCTTGATTTCTTCTTCTATAAAATTAAAAGATTCATACTTAGCTAATTTTCACAGGCAAAATGATGCTTAATTAATATCTATATAAATTTATGAAAACCTTAGAAAACAGATTCTTAAGGAAGATTTTTTTTTTAAATAATCAGTGGAACAATGCACATGACACAACATTGCTAGACAAAGGCAAGACACAACAGGCTGGTTAAGAGGATTTTAGACTAATAAATCACAGAATATTTTGAGTTGCAAGGGACCTACAAGGATCATCAGGTCCAACTGTTAAGTGAATGGACCATGCAGGGATCAAACCCATGACTTTGGCATTATTAGCACCATGTTCCAATCAACTGAGCTAATGCCTTAGCTGTTGTTTCTCACTGTCAAATTGTATCAAAGGTGCCAACAAAAGTTGTATTCATTTTCAGCAATGATACATAATGAAAGTCAATGAAACTACTGGCTGCCCAGAAAATTTAGACTTAAGTTTTACTGGAGAAATATAGTCATGAAAATCTTGATCAAATAATAGTCACAATCTGAAAATGCCTAGCAGAATTTTGAAACTGCAGCCCTGTGAAATTAATTAAAGCTTCACAGTGCTGTCATTTTGATGTTAAGAGTTTAAGACAATTGCTTTTGAATTTTGAAGACTGTGTTCAAATTATCCCCAAACTTAATATATTACTTTAACATCAGTTTTCATGGATAATAAAATAGAATGAAATCACGAATGGTGAAATCTTTATTCACTGCTCAGCACCTTTATGAGTCCAAAACATGAACAGCAAAAACATCTAGAGTGTGAAGATCCACCAAATTTGTAGATGTAAGTAGCACAAGAATCTATTTTCATTCAATGGTTCTGTATTTCTCTCAACATGAAATTTAGTAACAGGTATTCATTAGAGCACATTGGATACTCTATGATAGACACAGTAAAGAGAGGCAAAGTCTTAGAAACAAGCCACTTTCTCCAGATTTAACATTAACAGTTATTTAAAACCGTTAAATTCTTTGTTATTTTCTCCTTATAGGTGCTTGTATCAGAACTATGAGAGATCACTTAGAAGAAGGTCCCCACCTTCATCCTTATGTCACTCTGCTCGAATAGAGAGTCTGGGTTTTTTTCAGTTTGTCCTTCTGAAAAGCAGCAAACTTGAATTTTTTCAGGGTAGCAGAGCTTCCAAGTAGCAGGCTCTTGTATCCACATTCCCATGACTGAACAACTTGAATTTTAATGGGTGCCTTTCTTGTGCTACTCCCCATCAGTAGTTAGAATTGTTGACTCGTTCTTTCTTGAAGTTTGTCCACTTGCACTGGACAGACATGTCAGAGGTCTGTAGCACATTGTGCTTCCAGCAGAAGGGTTCTTCATAGTTGCCTCTCCAGCAGAGTGTGAGTGCCATATTTATGGAACAGAATAATACGGATGTTTACTAAAATGATTTTCTTGTTCCAAGGGAATCTGAGTTTTGTTATTCTGAGTGCAGTGCTGCTGCATTTTTTCTGGTTTTGAGTGAGTTCTCTTTTTCAATATACATTTTTATTGTTTAAATTGAACACTACTGCTTATTTCCTTCACAATACGATTGCACATTTATGAGAAGTTTAACAAGCAGATTGCTCTAACAAAGTGTTTGGTGAAGGCTAGAAATCAAGAGGTTAAAGTTTTGAGGTATTAAACAATAAAGCAGGAAAACAGTGCAAATAATGTTCTTTCCCTTGGTGTCATAACATCCTTTATTAAAAGACAGAGATTCTATTCATCTGAGAGTTATTCTTTATTTCTGTGGCCCCCAATGGCATTCCAGAGGCAAGGGAAAAGTTTCTTCATAGACTTTACATGCACTTGCAGAAAGCTTCTTGTAAAAGCAATAAAGAATGTAAACTTTGTGAGGCTGAAGAATATAAACAAACCTGATTTAACTCAACTTTTAAAAAGATCTTTTAGTTTCAACGTTTGATAAATATCACATCAGTTTTGCACAGGCTGATCTCCTGAGAATAGTCAGGTGGAGAAGATATTGCTGGACTCAAAGTAAGCACTAGAAATCCCATTTGTCCAGTCCAGAAAGAAAGAAAGAAGGAAAAAAAGAGCAAACTGAGTGAACCAATTCCTCCAGGAGAGTGTGGGAAAACACAGAAGTATGAGGTAGATGAGTCTAATGAAAGAATATCAATCTAGAAATTAGTATTCAATGGGTTATAAAAAAAATCAAAGAGAGGATTCTCAGAAAGATGTAAAAATGAATAAAATTGTGTGGCTTGGAGTCATTCACGGATAAATGGAAGAAAACCAAGAAAGAAATATAAGTTTTAATTGACGTGGAAAAGTAGCTACACAACAGTATTACATTTCTGGTCTCTTTTAAGTACGTCCTTGAGTAAAATCTAAATATAATCCCAGTGGAACCATTCAAAACAGGCACCAAGCCACCACAGGAAAACAGGCTCCTAACTTGTTTCATTAATTCTGTCATTGAGTCCACTATTTTTAATTCACTGCAAAATTGAGAGAGGAAATTCAGACAGACCTTATGTTAGAAGTTTTTCAAGCTTTTCTATGTGAACCAGAAGTAGAAGATTTTGGGTTCTCATAGAATCGGAAACAGTTTATTAAAGAAAGCAGAAATTTTCCAGAAATGCCTGGAAATAGCTGTGCACATGAGATACCTATTTACTTACTCTGCAGACACTAAAGTTTCAACTGTTGTGAATAAATAGTACATAATTGTCAATAGTTTTGATGGACTCATGTATCAAATGAACCTCTTATTTTGTGAAAACTTTTCATGCTTCAGATACAGTTAATCCATTTTGAGAATTAAGATTTAAATCAATTATGTATCATCATCTATGAAAGAAAAATTTCACATGGGGAAGATTCTTTCACCAGTTGATAACAGTCAACTCCCTGTAAGGTGTTTCCTTAGGCAGGAAGATACAATCAGCACAAAGCAGGGCTCTGGAAAGAAAATATTCTCCTCTTGAAAAGTAATTGATCATTTCCATCTTGAACAGCAAGCTCACCACTGGTTATTTCAGCCAATGTTTTAGCTTGAAATCTGTTTAGGCTGTGTGGTTATGCCATAAATATCCCTGTGGCTATCTAAAACACTTGGCACATGGTTGTTGCTGCTGCTGAGTGTGGGGAACATCTCTGTCTCATCTCGGTCCTCTGACATAATGAAGTTCTGTGTAGACTCATCACGGTGTGCATTGTGAGCTGTGCCACTCTCATTTCTCCTTCTGCCAAATGGTCTTTTATTTTATATGATGGTACATTATTCACCACACATTCTGCTTTCATTCAGGATTCTGTCATTGGTTTCCCTTGCAAGTATCACCATGTCTTTGGTGCTTAAAAGACAGAAACTAAATACACTATAACGCTGGCAGAATTCAGCTGAATGATTTACAATGCCAATCAGTCAGAGGAACACATTTTAACAATGTGTTACATGGTATCTGGAAAATAACTTTCCACTTTGTAAGGCCATATGATTGCAGAGAATCAGGATAAATTTACTTCCCCTACAAACCGTGATAGTTACAAAGAATATGTTTTGTACATGAACTCATTCTTGTTTGTTTTGGGGAATGAAATGATGGAGGTGTGAATGACTTGAAAACAGCTGTAAAACTTTATGGCTAACTGCAGTCGCTGTAAATGATAAAATAATGGTCAGCAATAGTTAGAGGCACATGCTCAGCAGGGAAAGGTTGAAATACTGCTTACACCGTTCTGGCTGTTGAACCTCACCTGCCACTTTCTGTGGCAACACAAGCCCATTTACAGCTGTGAAAGGGCTCAACCTGACACAGAAAAGCAAAGCTGGGGTTCTGCTGGATGCAGCCAACCTGCAGGTTGACATCTGTGAATTATGCAAACAGGGGAGCAGAACACAAGCTTGCCCTTAAAAATAGGCTGTATTTTCAGTGGAAGAGGGAATGGAGAAACACTCTTGCCTAATAATTATTGAAGTTGGGAGAGTACTTATTCCCATGGTGCTTCTCAGAGAGGAATAGTTTGTTTTGGCTTGTCTCTTCAAGTGGAAACATAACTGTGAATTAAAAAATGGCATGCTGAGTTTTAGGAGCGGCTCTTTTGCTGCTTGCCATAGAAAAGCGGTGGGTAGAGGGCAGGTTGTCATTGATTTTTGAAGCCTGAGTGCGCTTTTCATACCCTGATGCTGAATAGTGAGCAGTGCAATGCTCCTCATGATAGAAGGTTTATGAATAATGCTAATAAATGGAGTGTTCACACTGCTGTTTGCCTTCCCCAGTATGACATAGCCACCTGCTCCCTACTTTTGGAAGAAGATGATAGAAGATAAATTCTGCCTTATTTAGAAATATGAGAGGCTAATTTATTCACAATGAGAATTCCATGAGCATTAGGTTTCCTTTCTTTGTTTCTTTCTCTTTCTGTTGGATAATTTATAATGAAGATATTAATTTACTTATTAAGTCTCATTATTTCAGTAACATTCTTCCGTATGTTATCTTCTAGAATAGTAATAATACTTTAGTGTGAATGTAGACCTGAATGGTATGGGGTCAAAATACAGATTATTCTAGCTGGGGATTTTTAGTACTCCTGAAGAAGAAAAACAATATTATTGCCATCATAAAAAATAACCCAAATTTCTGTAGACCTTAACCACCGAGTTGCTTAATAAATTTCCAGGCCAGATAAAAAAGGTGATGATTTTAGTAACATGCAGAACATTTGAGAAGCTATAAAGAGTGTAAAAAGCAATATATATATGTAACACTATTACAGAATTTGAATAACTTTTATGTGGTGTTGCTCTCAAAGATCAGGGCTCACTCCATCTATTATGATTTCATAAGGACCACTGAATTAAATCACATGCACAATATACACATGCACAAGCCGCACTTTTGGGCAGGATTGTTGTCATTCTGGAGCCAATGCAAACTCATGGTCTAACTGGTCACACATCATAAAAATAGCTCATTTCCACTCTCAATCTTTTCTCATCAATAAGAACTTACGAATAAAGAGAATGAAAAAGCAAACAAGAGTAGAGTTCACATCTCCTTATTCCATGGAAAAGTTTGCTTATGTGCTTAACTATTTAAGCCATAGCTGGATGGTAGTTTTCACTGAGACATAATTGATTAACTATGTTACTATAACATAATTTTGTAACAAACCATGAAGGATCCATTGTCATGCCACTGGAAAAGGGTTTGCTTTGTATTCTTTATTTTGAAACAAACATGGCGTTAGGCTTTCTCTGCTAACAACAGAGGGAGTTACTCTGCAGTTGAATTAAATTTTCTAGAGAAATGTCTGAGTAACTGCCATGAATTGAAATTACATATTGTGCACAGGAAAGATTTTAAATAGGGAACTTTTAGGCAGTACAACTCTTACCTTTTTTCCCTCCAAAAATGAAATTCAACATCGTGCAGAGTGTATGCAAGCCCTAAATATCACACACATTCAATTTGAGAGCTAATGGGGACTTATGTATTTCATAGGTTTTACTTGGACATGGAATTTTACCTGTGTGCTGAAAGGCATCTACAGAAGTCCATAAATGGATTCAATAAATGTTGCTCAGACTAGGATGAGTCTTGTAATGATTTTCTCACTTTCAGTATTTTACTTTCATTTTGAATGCTGCTTAACAGCTTCTGTCAGGTATGAGTTATTGCTCTTGGACTTGAAAACATAATATTGGATAATATTTCTTTTCTGTAAACAGATTTCATTAAATGGCAGGTTTTGTCAAAGGCTAATAATACTCCTATAGGAAGATATCCTCAGAGTCCCATAGAAGTCTTCATCATTCTCTCATCTTTCATGCCAAAAGTAATATGTTACTTTTGATACTGTATAAGCTTTGCTCCCCATATTTGTCCGTTCTCAGGAAGGTAAAAAGGAGTACAAAAAATGGTCTATTAATAGATATTATTCCTTAATGCCTTTGCTGTGGAAGGCAAGTGTCTGTGTGTTGCAAAATGTAGCCCACACAGGAATTACAGACAGCAGGATAAGTATGATTCCTTTAGCTACCAGTAGTTATGTGATGGAGCTGAGAAGTTCATTTCTTTCCATTGCAGATTTACCACTGCCAATACCCACAGACACAAGAAAAATATTATATCAAAATGATAGTGCACAGTAAGTGAACTCTCTTTGATATCTTTTATGAGGTACAGATGCTCTTGTGAGGGAAAGCAAAAAGAGGATCATATTTCTTACTCATAAAACAACATTGTGCATAATATGAGAGGATTAATGAACCTCAGAGGCTTACAACCAAGGAGCTGTTTGGAAAAAAGGTATACACGACCACATCCAGCTATAACAATACAGCAATATATGACTAAAAATCCTGATAAGAAGTTTTCCTATGTAAGTATTTACAATATTTTTTTTCCAGATTGGAGTTCCTTCAGTAAGGGCCATATTATTAGCTGATGTTTCAATTAAGGTGGAAACTACATTTCAGAATAGTCGTGTTCTGTGTGGTTCTGAGGGGGAGCATTGTAGTAGTTTCACTATTTGTGTATCTGGTTTTGTCAAAGAGTCTGTGGAGAAAATTTTGAGACCAAATGTGACTTTTTGAGGTTATGCTAAAAAAATCATAATTAAACTTTTCTTTAAGAAATATAATTTGGACTTTCACTGGAAAAACTAATTCCCTGAAAGAAGTTAGGGGCTGTTAATTTCTTTTCTTTAGTGAAGAACAGGCACAGGTAAGGTCAGCTTTTGGCATTGTTGCCAATGAACTTACAGGTAAAATAGATATTTCTGAGAATTGTCTGGAAGCTCTTCCGTTCTTCCATGCCCAGTCCTCTGTGACTGCCTGTCTCCCATCAGTTCACCATAGTATTTGCTTTGGTTGGAAGCCGTACAGGCTCTCCTTGAAGGGTGGCTCGTTTCTCACATATGAATCCTGAAGCAAAGTATGCCTGAGGTGAGCAAAGATACACAAGAGTAAAGCTACCTTCATCTCGAACAATGCCTGAAAAGACTCTTTCTCTAGAAAATCTACTGCCAGGCCTTTTAGATCACCCATGAATTCTCTCTTACTTCTTTGCACATTGATGCTGTAGATGAGTAGGATTTAATTGGAACTACAGTACTGTGGTAAATACTGTCACTCACAAGCATAAATATTGCATACAGTTATCAGATGTACTGACAAGAACCTCAGAAATATGTGTTCTAAGACAGTTTCATTGCAGGCTAAATATAAAAAAACTTTTCTTCACATATGCCCCCAAATGTTACAGTGCTCAAAGAAAGAGGCAGAATTTCATTCAGCAAGGGAGATGCTGTTGGTTTGCTACCAGTACTCATAACTTCAGTGGAAATTATTCTGGGCTCTGCTGGGGCTGGCAGCCTGCAAGTCTCTAATGGAAGCAAATGATAGACTTCCTAAAGTGACAGTATCATTTCACTAATGTGCAACTAAAAGTATTCAAGTGAAATCTAATAGCTTTTACTTTCCAGAAACATTGTTAAAATAATTGCTCCCTCTTTTTGCAAAGTAATATTTCATGTAGCTGATTTTCTGGAAGGAAGGTAACCTAAACCAGAGCAGGAGAATGTACATTGCCCAGACAATACTATAATACTTCTGTGGTGCAACCAGTGGGTTGCAACATACCAAAATACTGGAAGCAAAACCGAACCTGCCTGGGGAAAAATGGTCTATTTCCCTCTGTTCAAAAGGCTATGGGACTTAGCACATATTGTTATTTTACTAAATGATTTATCTGTGTATTTGTTTTTTTGTGATCAGCGTGACAGCTTTGTTGTACTCTGATGTTGTCTGATTTTATTTCCAAATTCACACTCTCAAATTTTTGTGTGTATGTATTTATACACATGAATACTGGGGTAGTGCGGGTATGAATATACGTGTATACATGTATATGAAGAAAGAGAGGGACCACATGAATAAGATATTAGTGATGTACAACTAAAATATGGCTAAAAGCTAAAGTAGCATTTGAAAAAAGCTGTACATCTGAGCACATTGCCTTTCCTGGCATAAGCTGTGTTTCACAGTATTCTTTACCACATGGGGTTTTTTCATTTAAGAAGTGAAAAGGAATAGGAAATATAAGTGAAACAACACCGTAGCAGAAGCATTGAGTTTCGTACACTTCAGTGTACACTTCTGACTAAATGGGCAACAGGTGGTTTTGTGATTTATTTTTCTGAGTCTTCCTGGCCCTGTTTTTTCTTATTAGGACTAAGATGACAATTCATTTCCTCTATGGATTAAGCATAATCTCAAGCTGTGATTTTGATACCTCATTGCCCTCAGGCATGGTAACTGGCACTCTTGGTCTCTGGCATTTCTCTTTGCTGCTGCCTCAGGAAAGTGATGCAGTCACAGCTCAAGAGTTTTTCTGCTAGACGTGAGTCTGTTCCCACTCCCAGTTGAACAAGATTGCTGGGGAGTTTAGGGAGAAAAGGAGCGAGGTGCGGGATGTAGGAGGGCAGTTCTCTGCTTACCCCATTGCGCTGTAGGACAGCAGTGATTTCAGCAGCTGCAGCTGCAGTGCACCAGGCCAACTTGTGCTCCCTCTGCACTGTGCCGTGGGCAACAGCTGCCAGCTGGAATATGAAGCACAGTCTGGTTGTACTTCAGAAAGATGTAGAAACTCTGCTGCAGCTGAGCTGCTGGATTTCCCCACAAGGCAAAAAAGTTACCTCTGCAGGCTGAACCTTCTGTTGGTTTCGGTGTTCTTCACATTGTCTCTTTCTAGTGATCCTTGTGTGGACAAAAGCAATGCATGAGTGCATCTTACCCCTCAGAGTGAGGGTCAGGGAGGGGGAATAACCTTAAGCCCCTCTAAAATGAGGAGATCTCCCACTCCTTTCTGATTGTGTGGCTGTGGGCCTTACCATTGTTGTGTGATTACAGCCTCGCATTAAGCTGACAGTACACTTCACTGCCTGAACTTTGAAATTTAACACTCTACAAGTATTTAACCTCCTTGAAATGCTGACAGAAACATTTGGTTTTAAGGTATATAAGGCCAAATTCTTCCCTCCCATAATTTCATTGGTTATAGAGAAATTATACCACAGAGAAAATTGTCACAGAAAATCCTAAAATAGTACTTTAATCACTAATAACCTCTAGACACATAGTGCTGCATGAAATAAATAAATCCCCTTTTCAACCTTCAAAGTGTGTGTCTAATAAGAAAAGTGAGAGCCTATAATGTGGTGCCATTATATTCAAGTGATCTGCTTCCTTTCTGGAACCAGAATCACATTAACCAGCTTCAGTGCCTGCATAGGATCCTTCCTGCTTAAGAGTGTTAGTAGCCCTGCAAAGCCAGTACCCAAAAGAGAGTTGCATTCTATCCTAATTAATTTTGCTCTGAAGTGATGGCTTAAATATATATTAGTATAATATGTTTGTGTCTATTTTCTAAAATTCTGTAGTTGATTATTATGAAATTTTATAATTAGAATTGCTCCACAATGAAATCTCTGTAATATCTGTCTAAATCTCAGCTACTCCTATTCAATTTCATTAAGGGCACTAGAACAACCCGTCTGATTCTGATCACATAATTAGAAAGCAGTGGTGCTCATTGTCTGGTCTGTCCAGCAAAGCAGTTGCTGGGGAGTGTGCACCAGAAATAATCCCATTTAAAGCGAGAGTCATTACTCCCCTGTGACACCATGGGAGAGAGGGCTTAAGCCACTCTGAAGACAGCTTGGGTTTAAAGTTATTGCGATGCAAACATTCGGCCCAAGGGTACACATTTACCCCAGGTCGCATTTCAGAGCAGGGATGGTGTTTAGCACTAATTGGCCCCCATGTGGACATGCTGCAAAGTCCATATACTGAAATTAATGTTTCTCTGGCCCTGGTAAGGCATAAACGTGCACTTCATTGAGGCATGTACCTAAAGGGTGAGCTGGGCTTGGTAAACAGATCCAAATTTAAGTGCTGGGAAAACCTAGGTACTGAAAAAGAGTAACACTCACATTTTGTGTACTGGCCACACAGAAAAGAATTTTTCTAATATTCTTAATTCTACAAACTGGGTTTTTGATCCTTTCTTTTTGAGATCATATGACTATTTATCAACCAGAAATAATTTCATGATGGACCTTAAGCAGCAGAGTTCATTTGTCTTTCAAGTCTCTATGAGCAGAAAAAGTGGAGTCAAGTGTTCATCCTGTATTCTTTTCCTTGGGTTTTTGTTTTTGTTGTTGTTTTCAAAACATGGGGAGTGTTTTATGTCCAATAGTGAACATGACCTAGAGGCTGAAACATGGGGTCTGCAATGTACTGAGTTTGAGTCCCCTGCAGCAATATCAACAATGAATTATTTCCCAAAAAGCAACTATTTTTATGTTTATGTTTGTATTAATTTCTTACATCCTTTTCCATGACTTTTTTGCATGGGCTGTCATGGGTATATTTTTTTTGAGAAGATAGAAAATGAGAAGTGTTAATCTTTAGAAATAAAACTTTGCCACTGGATTGTTCTCCACATAATCGACAAAATTGGGGCTTTTGTTTCCATCTCACAGCTGTAATCTTGTCTGAATTTATCTTTTCCATTAAGTTTCAGTCTAGTTTGATTTGTTTCTTTCTCTCATTTTTCTGCCTATGTGTGTGTGTGCATACACACATACATGCATACTTTGACCTGTACTCATATGCCTGCATACACACACCCACACACTACTACAGGTAACATATAATTTAATTTCCCAGTGCACACATCAGGGCCTAAATCATATATATAGAGTGAATCCCCAGCATGTTAAACTGCTGGGAAAATGTGCCTGAGCTCTACAGGCAGGGTGATGTTGACACTACCTTCTCCTGCAGTGAATTCACCTGTGGGTTTTTCCCCCAGAGAGTAAAACCCACATAAGCCTGAAGCAATACTAGCTTTATGTTAAACAGTGCACTGCAGCATGTTCAAATTATTTTGTGTACAGGCAGTAACGGGACTCTGGATAAAGAGAAGAAAAGCAATGGCTTTTTGCTGCATGATTTTCCTTATTCTCTCAATGGTTCCCCTCTACATTTGAGAAGGAGCAGCAGGTGATTGTTTTATTTAACACCTCACTGGAAGGGCCCACAGCACAAATTGAGCAAACTGTGTTTCTGCAGTACCAAAGGCCCTTTGCATGTGTCTGTGTGAGATGTTGGAGGAGACAGCTACAGCTTGTTAGTGAGGATATCCCATTTACGAGTGGCACACCAGGGCAGCATAGAGGATTTCGGCTCTAGTTTGGGATGCTGGCATGAGGTGCTCTCACGCTATGTTGTGCTGCCCTATTGGATGGTGCTGCTGTCATGGCTGTGCTTCCCTCATTCCTGGAGGTACCAGGGATCTCCAGGGAGAACCATCTTTGTGAGAATGAGGCCTATGGCACTGCAGGATGCAACCTGAGCGTTAATGGGTCAGTGAGTGGCAGCTGAGCCTTCTCTCTGAGGTACTGAGCTGGCTATCACTGCCAGGAGCACAAGGTCTAGACAGTGAAGTGTGCCAATTTAATTTTGTCACATGTGGCTGGGTTGTACAGAGATGGCTGTTTCTAGAACTCTTTGAAAATTGTAAAACTGATTCAGACCACAATGCAACATTTAAGGATGCTAATTAGAAAATAATTGTGCTGGGTTGTACAGATTTTACCATGGTAATATATCTTAAAGGCCCCTATAGAATGGGAAAGAAGGTATTTTAAGGCACTTTGCATGCAAAACGAGGCACTAGATTTTGTGATTTGTAACAAAGCAGAGTACAACTGCCATCATCCAGTAAATCAGGAAGCAAAAATAGTTCTTAAGGAGTTAGTATTCTGCTTTATTTGCTAATTAAAATGGGGTTTGGAACTGCTCTTCAAAATGATTGCTCTAATTAATTCGTTGCTCTTTTGCAGATCTACCTTCTATGCCATCTGAATACAAGGCGATCCCTTGTGCTTCTCCAAAGCAAGACGGCCAACAGGGCATCCTTCCCTTCCTCAGAACAGCAGCCTTTATTGCCTGTCAGTGTTTAATAAAATGCCTATTCTACACCAGGGCTAAAAAGTCGTCCATATACACACTATCACAAAGTTATTTCCGATAAAAGGCAAGTAAGATCCCACATTTTTAATTAACATCAAATATTTGTTTAACTTAGACAGAATTAAAAGAAAAACAGACGATCACTTTTATAAGGCCAGTGACAGATTTTAGCTTTAATTACTTTTAAAGCTTAATAAAAGATAGTGAGTATTGTAATTACTATTCCTGTCACTGTGATATAATCTTTCATTTTGTGGTTAATGGATGATATTTAAGGTAGTTCCTACAACTGCCTTTAAAACATTGCCTGCAGTATTGGCATGACTCTGCAGAGTACCAGACACCATGAATGAAAAGGGGACTAAGGGAGTGAAGGATGGAAGAAGATGCACTCATTTTACATTCCTCAGAGTGCCCATAAGTTTGAAAATTATTTGGATCAGTCAGGACATGGATTTAAGGAGGTATAATTGAAATATCGATTGTGAATATATTATCTGATAGAGGGAGCCTTGTATTTTCTTAAACATCCTGTTATCCATGCATACATTTATATTAGTCACAGGTTTCAGGGAAGAATTTAACACAACTAAGTGTGCTTGCAAACTGTTGTAGTCAGTGGCTTTTTCAGTACAGGAAGATGTGTGTCCTATTGTTTTTTCTATGGATTAGAAAATTTGAATGAAAGGAAAAAATAAAGAACGGGTCTGGAATTGAAGCCCACTGCAAAAGGTGATCACTAGAAAAATCATTGGAAAAAACAGTAGAAAAAGAGATTCTAGATTATTTCAAAACCTTTTTGATCAAATCTGCAGTACTTGCAAGTACTAGCATGATCCCACAGGTATTGCTGGAGTGACCTCAGCTATATTTGGAAAAGAGGTGTGAATCTCTCACGTCTTATACTGTTTGACTAGTTACACTTGCCATAGCTGACACAAAAGTCTTAAACTCTTCAGATTTTCATTGCCAGGATTTTTGGAGCTAATCTCTGTTTTCTTCAGGAGTGTCTAAATGACCATGATTACAGCCTGTTGTATTTTAAATAATTTAGGTTATTAAAGAGGAAAGCCCCTAAATTTAGTTGTGAGACTTTTTGTGCCTTCAAGCTTGAGCTGTGTCAGGGTAGTGGATTTTGGATTATGACTTGTGCAATATCGAGATTCAAGGTGTTATGAGCACTGTATTAAATATTGGATAACTGTAGCAAAAATCTATTTTTCAGGAAAACATCTCTGTCAACCCAAACCTCCAAGCTATTTCAAGTTTGTCTCTCCATATCTAGTTGGTTGGCCATTAAAAAATGCAAATATGGAAATGACATCATAGTACCTAGGTACTCTCTGGTTAAGAAATTTCCATCAGAACAGTATTTGTTAGTAAATAATAAATCACGGGAAGGAATCAGCACTTACCTTTCTTTTCTTACCCATCTGTCTTTTCAACAGCAGTCCAATATCAAACAAACGTTTTTAAAGTTTTCTGCCTTAAAAATGAGCAAGCAGACTAAATGGCCTCTACAGGTCCCAAAAACCAAATCATCCCTGGGAACAGAGGGAATGCTTAGCCTGTCTCCACCGTGCAGGGTGTCTCCTGGAGAGGGCCTCCTCTCTGCTGGGCACATGCTGATTCTTCCTGGGATAAGGTCCTTCCTACCCGTGGCAACCACACTCCATCCATTTTTGTGTGTCACCCACCCTCATCTTGCTCACCTCCACAAGATTCTCTTTTCAACCCAGTACTAAACTCTTTATCCTTCCTGCTCCATGTTTTTTCCCTCCTAATGATTTATTAAATTAATGACTCACATTTTCATAGCTGAGTGTTTGCAGTTTGCAAATGGTTGCAAGTACTTAGCCTTCATTTTTGTGCCTTACAATGTTGTGATTTACTGCTGTAATAGTTATTTTCCCCACCTCTGGAATATAAGCTTGCACACTCAAATCTTCATGATCCTATACATTTACATTTGCAATTCCTTTGCATTTCACTCCCACTACCCAGCAGTTTTGTAGCTAGGCATTTGCAAAATACTACTCTGACAAAAACAAAATCTTCTTTTCAGTTCAGTCTATATTTTAAAATAGAAAAAGAAAAATTTCTCTTGGTAGCAGTAAGAGGAAAAAAAATCCATGTGTGATTTTCTTCCTAATTTCACTGCATTATTGTCATTCCTAAGTACCTGTCATCTATCCATGCCTGTCAAAATTTGCTGATTTTCTCTGTTGTTCTTCCTTATTTTAATGGAGGTGCTTATTTTAATGGACCTTTTGGGGGTGCTTCCTGATACAGAAAGGAACTAATTCGGGTGTTTTTCTCCTGCATAAGCAGCATCTGCTGATACTTCTACCTGGTAAAACAAATATGTCTATGGAAAAAAAGCAAGAGTGTCTAGAAGGTAAAACACAAAGTCTCACCAGTCTGAGTGTGGATGAGATATCTGCTGGCAAATGTGTGAGATGGAGAGAGGTGCAGTGGGAGAGCCTGGTGGTATGGAGAGATAGCTGAAACAAGCAGATGGCTTCAAGGAAGCTGAGAAAGGCTGTTAGCACATAAAGCAGCAGACACTTGATGATGAATTGCCATTTTGAGTTGCTAGTTTTTTCTTCCTTATTTAGCTAACTACTGTTCCAATAATGACTTATATAATAGCTTCTCTGGGAAGAATTTTACATCTCCTTTAGATTGGAGGTGTCTTTTTCATAGGATGAAAGCACAGACTTAAAAAATCAGTGAGGTCTAATACAAGGAAAGGAAAAAAACTGGGATGCGAGAAAGGTAATTATGCAACTTGTTTCCTTTTCCTCTAATCAAAGAAAAGTCCTTCATTGCCCTGTCAATGGAAAATAAGACCTAGGAGTCCCCAGAAGGGAGTCCAAATGGCCAGGCGGCTCAGGTTATATTATCTGTACCCATGCCTGAGGTAACTTATCCCAATCCAGCTTTTATGTCCTGGACATAGGCTCTATATGATCCCCAAGCTCTTCATATCTTGCTGCTCAAGATGTCTCATTACAGTAGTAGACCTGTCCACTACTTCTCCTCTGACTTTGGCCAGACCCCTTAATTTACTTTCAGCTTAGTTTCCTGGCCTGCGAATTCTGGCTTACAGCTCTTAACTGATCTCAGAACACCTTATCTGAGAGGTGGGAGCTTGTTACAACACATCAGGTACACGGTAATTATCAAGAACACTCAAGGACAAGACGTTCTCTCAAAGCAGCACGCAAAGATTGCATTTTGCCATGCAGGTAGAGTGCCAGGCAGAGCCCTCCAGCAAGTCAGCCCTGCACGATCAGCACGTGGCAGGAGAGAGACTTTTCAAGGAGCTGTCCCCATCAGACAGGATGGGCAATATATGGCAGGTGATAAAATAAATGGAACAGTCACTGCTTACTTGGACAAGGGTGCACCAAGGCATATTTCAGAAAGCTATAAAATGTGCATTCGTGTGAGTAGGGCTGTGCTGAGCCTTCAGGCAAGCCGTGTCAGTTGTTTGGTATCTCCAAAGAAGGGCAAAGAAACTGATGAAGGGTCAGGAGCACAAGTCTCATGAGGAGCAGCTGAGGGAGCTGGGGGTGTTCAGCCTGAAGAAAAGGAGGCTCAGGGGGGACATTATTGATCTCTACATTGATGTGCAAGAGCAAGGTGGGGCTCATCCTCTCCTCCCAGGTAACCAGCAATAGGACAATAGGAAACAGCCTCGAGTTGCACCAGGGGAGGTGTAGATTGGATATTAGGAAGAATTTCCTCACTGAAAGGGTAATTAAGCATTGGAACATACTGCCCAGGAAAGTGGTGGCATCATCATCCCTGGAAGTGTTCTAAAATCATGTGGATGTGGTCCTTAGAGACAGGGTTTAGTGATGAACTTGGCAGTGCTGGGTTAATGGTTGGACTCAATGACCTTAGGGCTCTATTCCAACTGCAATGATTCTGTGATTCAATGGAATACATCCCGGATTAGACATGAAAAGTGTCCTTCACCATTGTTACCTAACAAAGGAGTGGTTCTGGTTTCTAAGAGAATGGTAGCATACTGGTGTGTGTCAAGGCAAAAACACAGGCAGCTCTTGGGAACCTGGCAGTGTATCCCTTGGTTTCCTTTTTGCTAAGTACATTGGTTTAATGTTATTCCATAACATCTATTCATTAGTGCTAATGAACATAGAAATGATAATGAAGATGTAGCTCCAATTTCCTACTGTACC
Source organism: Pomatostomus ruficeps (assembly GCA_013400735.1). NCBI lineage: Eukaryota > Metazoa > Chordata > Aves > Passeriformes > Timaliidae > Pomatostomus > Pomatostomus ruficeps. The sequence continues at coordinate 22,179 of VYZT01009905.1, forward strand.
TGTAAAATATTAGTAATTTAAATGAGGCCATGCAAACGATAAAATTACAGCATCACACACTCTCATTGCAATATGATTGGATTGCCTCTCTAAATGGTTCATCATCAATCCCAATAAAGGTAAAGTGTGGGTCTAATGTTGTCTTGAATCCAATAGTTTAGTTTTATTGCCTCAGCAGCAGCTGTTTAAGTGCCCCTTCCTCTGCTACTCAGAGCTGAGATACGCCTTTTCCATAAAGGGAGTTCATCAAACCTGCCAGGATTCTGCTCCAGCCCACCCACAACAAGGGATATGCTCAGGTTTTGAACCACACAAATGATTCGGAGGGACGTAAATGAGTAATGGAGGTGTGAATGCCCCTATTTTCCCTCAACTTAATTAAAATACAACACAAAAGAAAAATATTAGAATCATAGAATAACCTGAGCTGTAAGGAACCCACAAAGATTATCAAGTCCAGCTACTGGGAATGTTTACCAAAAATTCTCAAGTTATCCAGCCATCCACAGGACACCGTATATGGCACTCCCCAGGCAGGCCTGCTAGGCCGAGGGCCTGAAGGAGAGCCACACAAGAACACACACAGACGCAGCAGGAGAGAGAGCAGGAAGAGAGAGGGCAGAGCCCTCCGACTTTATTTATATGTTTTCACACATCACCGTGGATTGGAGGTAGAAATCACCACCTCCTATAATCCACTTGGTCAAAGTATTTGTCAATCATATTTCTCCACCCAGTATACTGGAATCCGTAAACACAGATACAATTTAGGAAAACATAGATAATAGAGAGAAAACAAGTCATGGCCATGACAGAGAAAATCTAACAAGAAAACACTGAACACTGCAAAGTCAGGGCAACAACCGTATTCATGAAGTAAAGACATGCCAGGGTCAGAAAAATCTGGAAATACAAGAATGCTTTGGAAGTCTCCTAAAAATATCTAATTACTATTGAACCCTAGGTGAAGAATTTTCTGTTCTAGACGGTTGTTAACTGCCAGGAAATTCCTGGACTGGACATCATTACTGATAAATGAAGAAAATATTTAAGGAAAAACTAAATGAGGCATTTAATGTAGTCAAAGTTCAAACTGACAGACAAAAATGGAAATGTAGATATGCGTTATCAGGACCCAGAGTTCTATTCAGTTAATATTTTTAACAGGTGAATTTTAACAGTAGGCAGGAACTGATTCTATCTGATACTCTGAGAATATAAGTGTCATAACTTCTAATTATTGTAATTCTTTTTCCAATTTCAGAACATTGTTTGAAGTAAGAAACAGTGCCAATGTCTTAAATTGGGAAAAAACCCACATAGGGAAATTGAAGCTGATCAAAACGAAAGCAAAAAGTGCAAATTATTTTGCAGTGTTCTAATACAGTTTTTGAAAGTGCTTATATAACCCATACTCAAGCAAAATTCCTTTTTTCTCACTTTAAATATTTTTTTTACTGGAAAATTTACATTTACTTTGATTTAAAATCCACTTCACTATGGTGGCTGGGGATTTGTAAGGATGCATACTATGGAAATATTTCTTTGTAATTTCTGGGTTGATGCTGAATGAAAAATTGCTTCCTTACTCTTTCATATCAGTTGCAGTGAAAAAGGTACTGCTCACTATGGACACATGACAGGCACCCTGGAAAGAAGGGAAGTGCAAGGAATTACCATATATTTCACTGGATGCCTAGGCCTTTTTTGGCCTAGGAATGCAACTCTGACCCTACAGGGCAGAATTTCAGGTTTTAAATGCCCTACTGTCCTACCTAAGAGGAATTTTAGAGGTATTTTGGTGCACGTCAGGAATATTTTAAACAAGGAAAGCCTCACTGAAATAGAAATGGATGGCAGTCATATATTCCACTTGACAGAGCAGCTTTAACTGTACACCTTTTGACTGTGTGCAATAATGAAAGATCTTTATGGTTTTATTCTTGTGTATTATTTCCCAGCTAACCTAATTTATGACAACACTGATAATTTATTGTTCAAGTGCATATGAAATGCCAGTAATACAGTGCCACAGTGTTTCCCAGAAAATGTGTTTTTCTTTGTTTTCTAAAATTAAAATTATTAATATTCCATGAGACTAAAATATAATGTTATCACTTTGTTTTCAGGAGATTTTCACAAACGTCTTATGCCACAAGGAGAATAAATAGAAATATTCCTGCTACTGTACATATTTTATTATAATCTTCTATTGGTTTTCATTTTTCAGTCTGGAGTTTTGCGACCTGGATGACAGTGGTTATGCTGATGAAGTTGTTCAGCTAATTAATATATAATGAAGTAATAGCTAGGTTTATCTCTGCACTTCCATACTAATGCCCTGTAACAAGGGCTGTTTATAAATAAGCATTCATGCTGAAAAATATAGTTCTGTGAACACAAGTCATTTCAGGCAGAAAATAAACTAATGCATCAAGGTTGATGGAAAATGAACCCAACAAAGATGTTGGTGTGAATTTAAACTTTCACCCTGACAGGTTTTATCATTGTCCTTTAGACAAGTGTAATACAGCACCCCTGGAAAATCCACAAAAACAACTGCTTATAGAAAATCCTATTAAACACTTCTCCCTGTGGCTTCGTTCAGGGGCCAATGAATTTATATCTGCACTTGAGACAGAGTCCCATAAATTGAATTTTAAGGTCTCTGGTGGTTACCTCAGCATTCCACACATCCATCCTGTTTAGCAGGCTGCTTAAATGTGTGCTTTAAGACAATTAGGAAATATCAATATTGCTGGCATGAAAATAATTGACACCTAAAATAATTTACTCAATAAGTATGCTGGTGAATGGAGAAATTTACCATATGCTAATATAAATATTTGAGCTTTTTCTAGGCAAATGTCTAAGCACAGGACTTTCTGCCTGTAATTAAGTAATTGTCTTACTTTATTTACTTGTAATCTTAATGGAGGAGTGGATGTTTATCACTTTTTCGTAGTCATGACGTGATTTTGTGAAGTGTATCTAATACTAATAAGTTCTCCAAATACTTCTGAAAATTTAGCAACATTTATCAAAAATATCAGAAGATATTTCATCATAAATGTCAGTATTGCTAAGTTCATGGCTTCTTATTTTCTGGTCCTACTGGAGTGTTTGGTGATGTATTGCATTTTTTTCTTTTCCCTATTTAATTGACTTACAAAAAATGGGTTTTCTGAGTCTAACCATTTGGATTTTGAAATTCTTACCTTTCAAGTTGTTGTTTTTTTTTTTTTAAAAGAGAATATATTTTTTGTGAATATACTTTCCAGAAATTTAACATTCAAATAAGAAAACTGTATAGAGCAAGGAGTGAGGCTTGGTGTTGTTTTATCAAATCTATAGCATATTAATTAATTTATTAAGAAAATATTTTCCCTGATTCCTAGCGTACTCACTAAATGGAACTAAAACACTTTCAGGCTTGATTTTCAATGGGGTTTCATTGTGTTCACTCAAAACTTGTCTGATTTGCATTGCACAGTCTAGCAAATCTCTAATCTCATTTCCTTTATTGTACAACACAGGGACAACCATTTCTCTATTTCTACAGATCTACTAATTATTAAGACCTTAATCTGGTTTCAAAAATAGATTTCAGATTAAACTATTTTGTGAGAAGCTACCTGGGTAAATCTGTATCACAGATAGAAATCTGTGGTTAAAAAGGGGAATTGCAAACCCGCTGTTTCTGTGATTCTTTCTTAATATCTACTAAATATGTTATTATTCCAAGTCATGCCCTCTGCCCAGGATTATTTTATTCTTGGTTTATTTGGGGGGCCTTATTCATAGACATATCCTAGATCACAGCAAAAGTAAATCTTGAAGGGATTGTATGATCATTGAAAATGCATCCGTATTTCTTTTCCACATTTTCATCCACTTGATAAAACAAGTACATAAAAGCTTTAGAAAGGGAAGAGGTGCCTCCATGTAGTGATCAGAACAGCTGTAATCACAAGAAGTAAAGAAATTCCCTGAGTCAGCAGAGCATTTTATTAGAATAATGCAATAAATTCTAGCAGTTATCTTTAATGAGTTTCTAAATAAGCTTTAATATCCTCTTTTATGAAATATACGTTGATTTGATAGTCAGCATCATGGCATCATTGGTTTAGCAACTATCCATCTCCCTAAATAAGGAGCAGTTAGGAAATGAATTATTAACAGATTGTGTGGAGCAGAAAACATATTTTTGTGGAGTTTTTTTTATTTTTATTTATTTTACAACTAGTAGTAAATTGTCTCATCATGCAACTGTGTCCCACACATTGCAATTCTTCTTTCTGAATAAAATTTGTAAATGTGCCAGTGAGTCCTATCCTGTACGAGAAGCAGATGCAAACCATGTTTGAGATCGTTTTAAATACTTCTCTTGTATCTAAATGAAACTGTTTCATCTTTCTAAGAGATTCACCTCTTGTACCATTCTTCTTACATTACAAATAACAGTGAAACAATCTCCATCACCAAACTATTTTTGTCTTTTTCTGAAGGCAGAATTCAGTGTGTCCATGAGATTTTTCAGTTTTATTTGAATGGAAGGGCTTATCATAAAGGTCATGCTGAAAGTTTTCACCTCAAATGCCATTTCACTTTCTTTTCACCTCCTTCGAGTATTCCTTCACACCCATAATTTTGTGCTTTCCCACTGGGCCATCTCTGGTGTCCATTATTTATGCATTTTTTCAGAGCCCTTGAAACCAGGACGGCACAGTTGCTGTCTTCTATTTTATTTTTAGGTTTGTTGCCACTACAATTTCATTGCAATAAATTTTATCAGAAGAAAAACAAGGATGATCTTATTAATTAAAATGGAATTTTGAATAACCTTAAGGTGATGACAAAGGGATAAGAGCCAGCACATGGAGTGTAAAGGCTGGCATGCTTTATTGGGCTTGTCATGGTGGGCTTAAGCTTGGTGACAAAATGAGGAAGCTAACTAAACTACTGTCTCACTTTTAAGTTCAGAATGTCCTATTTCTATCAGAAAAACTATTGTGTCCTATAATTAAAAATATGATTTTTGTAGCCACAGGGTTTCCCTGGAAAGGTTATACTTCTTTTCTCCATATTACACCTTTAAATAGAACAGCTCCCTCATCTCTGCTGTTGAGACAGCAGTAGTTCAGTCTCTTAATTCCTTTAAAAAGCCCTTTAAAAACATTAATATGTATAACAATACCTTTGCTCAGCTCACAAGGGAGCTACGGAAACCTATTCAGCAAGCTGCTGCAGTGAGTAACAGTTCATAGGAAAGGACCTGTGTACTTTATGACTTAGATGAAAGGTCTTGCTCAGAGTGAAATTCAAAAGCATGACGAGCAAGTTAATCGCTGATAGGATGCAGAGAGTGCCACCAGGTCATAGTCTTGATTCAGTGCTGCTGGATGCCTATTTTAGTTTCCTCTCCCGTGGTGGAATTGTTCTCCTTTTGCTTTAGGACCCCAAACCGCCTTGGGCTGGGGTTTTGGTCAGGGGCTGGTTCACTGATTGCACAGCCCCTAAACGGCCAGTGATGCCTTTCTGGTGGTGATAGAGCCCTGCATAAACTCCCAGCCTGTACATCTATAGTCTCTGTGCCAGGGACTGCAGTGAGAGGGGGATAGCTAGAGGGTGTGAATACTTGTATTCTTTATCTGTTTTTTCCATTGGTTTTGAACTTCAAAGCTAAAATTGAAAAAAAAGAAAAGTAGTATTAACGTCTTATTTTAAGGTAAAAATCTTAGCTTTCGCTATTATAATATTTAGTCTGTAGAAAGAAGAGCAATGCCAGGCTATGAAAATCTTGGTTATTGTTTTTGTTCTTCCTCTTTCTTCAGAATTTCCTTTCTTGGGTGCAGTTAGGAAGTTTCACTGCCTGTCAGCTGAGGTCTCTAAGCAGCCTCAGCTTGGTCCAGATCCCCGAGTTTTCATCTAACCCTGAGAAATAACCAGGCACCTTCTTGGTGAAGCCAAAAAGGGGTAGCCTATACTCCCTCGCTGGGCAGTTCTAATGGAGGGGAGGCTGCTGGAGGTCTTTCCATGGAGTGTGTCAAAGCTGAAACACCTTGGTCATGATGGCTTTCCTGGTCATGATGGCTTTCCAGGGCAATTGTGAGGTTAGTGGAAGCCCTTAGAAATGAGTTTTGGGAATCTATTCTGTGTGAGGTTTCTAGGGGTTTTCAGCTTTTTATCACCTTTTAAAATGATAAAAAATGTAAAAGGAACATTTTTCTAATGTTTTAGAGATTGTATTTTACTCTCATTGTTGGAACAATTATGGATGAATGGATGTAGCAATACTTACAGCTCATTGACTTTATTTGTGGGTGAATGCATGAATATAATGTTCCAAGAGGTAAAGAGTGGCTTGTGTCAACAGTAGCCAATAGCACCATTTTGCATGTACAGCATTAAATTTCAGCAAAAAGAACTGGTAACACAGACAGCACAACTGCATGCATTCCTGACACAGGAATTCCTGACATTCAGCTGCTCATAACTGCCTGGAGACTTAAATTATTCTTGCAAACTTTGAGGAATTGACAGGGTAAGGGAATATTTTTTATCTTCCTTCCCTTCTTTTGATTTCTCTTGAGTGGATATGTTTGCTGTTTCCTGGTCGTTCCTTGATACATTCTAGAACAGTAATGCTTTTACTCTTTAGTTACATTATAAAAGTTAGAAAAGAATTGGGGATTTTATTTCATATTTGGAAGTTGAATCCATATGTATATTTTTTCCAGCTTTAGACATGCAACATTCAAGAATTCAGTGTGATTATTGGTTTTAAAAGAAGACTTTTTAAAAAAAACTCCATGAATAATAGGTTATTGGAGTGATCATTCATATATCTCTCACATTATCTTGAGACAACTTTGCATAGTTAACAATGGAAGAGCTTTCATTACAGTGATAGCAGTATACAGTGTTAGTATACCAAGAAATTACATATTAGAAAAATCTACATTTGCAGAGTGTATAACAAAAAATCCATAACACCCATGAAAATGGGGAAATTAAAAATTAAGACCAAATATGGGGACTTCTAGAAGAAGCGTAATTTCAGGGAAACCACTGCATTGTTGTGGCACTTCCAGCTGTTCCAAGTCTTTCTTATTATATACTCTATTTCTGATCTTGACTGTTTATCTGTGCCCATTCCCCTTTTTCAGAAATAAGTCTATCCAAAATTACTCCTGAAAACAAATTTTCACTTCATTCAACTAGCAAATGAGGCCAAATTCACATTTTCACGCTTCTCATCTGAAGTTTTCCAGGGAAAGTTTTAGAAAAGTATTCCTTTATAAGGTAGGATGCTCTTTCACTTGAGGATCCCTGTGCAGATGTCTAAATTAAGCCTTTTAATACAATGGAAGTAAAAACAAGATAAACAATGCCTTAAAGTAACCAACCTAAAAAGTATTCTAAGATTTTTACCTTAGAAATAAACCTTAAATATGGTTATTTCTTTCTGGTCAGTAACTTGCACTTCTATAGCTAGATAAAACACAGGTGTTTTCAGTTACATTGTGAACCTGATTCTGATTCTGCTCTACATTTGAAGCTCTCGCTGGAGTGAGTTACATATACAAAATACAGAGCACATACAAACCTGAGTCAAAAAAAAATAAAAAATCTGTCATTCAGTAATAATAATATCCAGAAACCTGCTTCACTACCTTTGCCGTTTTATCTTCCCTACCTGATCAACTCGTTAATCACTTGTCAGTTGCCAATTCTACCTTTTATTTCACTAGCAATACTTGTTATTTTCTGGAAGATTATACTGCAGATATATTTTGCTAAAGTATTGCTTTTAGAGCAATGTTCTACAACTATTAACCCGAATTTGTGACATTGACTTTAGAAGAAAACTGATGTGAATGAAAGGAAATACTTTCTTATCATAACTGTCACTATTATCCTGTTATGGAACCTCAGCCTTATGAATTTAAATCAGTTAGAAAACAAAACAAAGTAAGATGCAGCTTGGTCTCCCTCCCAACTTTGATTTTGCCTTATGAGTTGACTGTGTGCCAGCATTTATTTAAATGCTTTTCAGGTTTTCTCAGCCACAGATATTTTTTTTTAATACCAGGATTTGTAAGAAGAGTCACATCTCTAATGGTTGACCTTCTGAAATAGCTGCAATAATATATACCACACACTTATCAAAACTGTCTGGATTACTAAAATTCCCTCTTTAGCTTGTACAAAGAAAGTTATTCCTACATTTTAGTGGTAGTTTTGGGTTTGACTATTTCTCAACAACTAAGGGAAGTTTACTGTTGTAGTAATTAGAGAAAAGGAGAAATATCCTGCTTCTTTATGAATATATTCAATTTATATATATTTCTCACTATGCAAACATGCAGTTATTTTTCATATAGTCCAAAGGTAAACACTTTTTAAGGGGCAAAAGAACAGCAGAGCCTTAGGCAGTGAGCAAAGTAAACATCAGGTGAAAGACAAAAGCCTGGAAGAATTGATTATGCCACTTGGCTGCTCTCCTGGGGAAGATAAAAGAGGCCAGGACATGCTCTGCTACTCCCTGCATGTAGAAGTCAGGCTAGGAAACAATACTCTGACATCTCTGCCATGCAGATAACTTCAGCAGGCAAGGCTGCTGATTTAACTATTCACATTTTGTATTTTTTGTGCCCACTGATTGACAGCTACAGAACATATTCTACCAGCTTGATCTTTGTGTACTGGCTTTAACGAAAAATAAAGAATTAGGATAGAAAAGGGATGAAGTTGAAAAGATAAAGTGATTAAATAAAAGATTAGGATTTCTGAAGGCTCTATATTCTGCCAAGATAATTATGCAAGAAGAACTTGAGCCAAAGCATTGAGTGGTATGCACAGAGCCAAGGACACTGGAGACTGTACAAACTTCTGCTGCTCAAAGCCTGCTGGGAAATGTAATTCCAAAAGAACAGCACTTCACTGATCCTCAGCCTTTGAGCAGCTGAGTTACAAACATGGTGTAACCTGTTGTGCTGTAATGCCTCCAAGCCAGAATATCTGAGGGCAGCACGCTGTTTATGTTCCGTTTCCTATAAATATAATGTCAGCCTAAACTCACATCACTGGGTTTTGTGCTGGATCAATCTGCAGGCACCATGTCTTGTTTTGCTGATACAAAAATCTAAATCATAGTCAGTATCTGGGGAATGAAGAACCTGAGCCCTGTGAGATGTGAGTTTACCCTTCAATACCTACAAAAGAAGGAGCTGCATTGTACCAGGAGTAGCTGGTCCATAATGATCCCAGAAAGTTACTCAGTCCCTGAAAGTTATCATTTTAAATGCTAGTTATTAGAGCTATAAGAAGAGAATAGCATAGGTAATTTTGATATTCTTTTAGATGTTGGGAACCCCAGTTGATACTGCATCAAAATAACCCGTGATCCATGCACTGGGTAGATCCTGCCTATGGAAGAGGTTCTCGTATTTTGGTTATTTGAGCTACTGTAGAATTTTCTTACAAGAAAACAACTCTATGCATCATTTCTACTGCCAGACAGGAAGGAGGGTCACATGAGAGCTCATTGCTGCAGTTCTAGATAAAGGCAAGGCCACACCTGTGGTGTGATCAGTGGTTCGAAGCAGGAGCTGCCTGTGGGCTCCCTTGTTCCATGGAGCTGGCCGAGTTTCTCCTGCAGCCGAGGGGTGTGTGCAGCACAAGGCAGACTGCAGGCCATGCTGGGCAAGCAGCACAGTGCAGTCCTGGGAACCAGGACATCCACAGTCACTGCCCAGGGAACTGCACCTGGCTGTGAGAAGTGCAGTGGCTGTGACACAAACACTGGCTCTGAGATGGGCAGTGATCGCTGGGTCAGAGCCGCTGCGGCAGCCACTTCAGGTTTGTTCTGCTCTGAACTTTGGCATTTCTGTAGTTTAGAAAGCGGACATTCCTGAGATGAACATTAAGCACCAAGTTGCACTGAGCAACAAAATATTGATGGGCTGTACATTCTGGGGAGAGAAAATAAAAGGGCAAAGTCATTTTAGATAAGAAGTCTGCCTCAAATTGTGTCCCTGTTGCTTCTCCTTGCCTTGACTGGAGCCAGGCTGTCCAATGGCAGCGTTAGAATCTGTGTATGAAGAATCTGGCTGTGACAGCTTCAAAAATAAAAGCCAGGAACAAAGTGGAAGAGCTTTGAGATAAACCTCCAGGATTTGATATCCCTGTCCTTAAGAAATTATGATCTACCTGTTGCTCTTATCCTAGCCCTTTCCTTTTCCAGATAAGTGAGATACAAGCATCCAGACTCCTTGCAGGTGATGATGATTTGTAGGCTCTGAAAGGCAGGTCTGTGGAGTAACCTTTACAGAGATCATTCTGCCTGTGGCCCATGGCAGTGCTGTTCCTCATGAACTGTCACCTGCACTTCCTAACACGAGGTGAGCTCTCCAGATGCTCCTGACTAGAGCAGAAGTCTGTGCAGCAATCTGTTGAAGGAAACTCACTTAGTTCTCAGAGAATGAGTTCAAGATTAGGCTGTTCCAAAGTCCTCCAGTTCTTTGCTCTGCCACTTGAGAAAGGGAAAATAACAATATCATTATATTTCAGGGTATTTCATGTCACCAGTTTCCTAAAAGAAAGGAGGAATTTTACAGTTTTGCCATTCTCTCTTCTGAATACACTTGAGAGGTATGCCCTAAATCTGTAAAAATAGTATGTCACATCTGCAAGGTATTCAGGCACATGCAGCAAAACACAAATGTGCACAAATTCCATTTGTCGCATTTAAAATGGAGAAACAAAAAAGCTTATAAAATAGAAGTTATGATCTGTGCACAGGTAAGGAAATTACAAAATACAGTGAGTTCAATACAAACGCATGAAAAATTGCACTGAAGGGGAAGGACAGCATCAGCTAAGCTACCTATTGAAGATGTAAGTGAAAGTAAAAGGTGAAAAATATGAAATGGCCATTATACAGAATAATTGCCAGGAGCCAAATGATAGGAAAGAACTAGGAAATTAGGAGGAGACTCAAAACATAATGGAGAAAGGGGACAAAAAACCAAGATGTCTGCAATTGTGGGATTAGGAGAGTACTTTAGTAATAAAAATAGTGTATTTTAATCCAGAAATAATTTAGATAGCATGAGTTGGAATATGCAGTTCTGAACACAACATGATATCGACAGAAGTACCCTTGCTGTTGCTTTGCAAACACTGGTAATGTGAAATCTAACCACCAAAAGGCATAAGAAAGAGCACAGTGCCTGGCTGGGACCTGTGACCATGGGCACAGGAGCACACGTCTCTGCTTGAGGTCTTTGATACATGTTCCTCCTACAGGGGAGAACTTTAATGTTAAACTTTTCCTCCAAAGACTTACTCCATGTTAGGAACCTGTTAAAGACAAAGGGTGCTGTAGAAAGGTGACTGGTGACCTTGCATTGAATTTAATCTGTTAGAACAGAATTATTTTAGCTGGCATTCATCTTACTGAGAGAATTATTTCTTGGCACTCATTACTGTAGCAAAGGAACACATAATGAACATTAATAGAATGTTTTCATCATCATAAGCCTTATGTGAGCTAAGAATTAGCCCCTTTTGCAGGTGGTGAACTAAGCCAAATCCTTCAACATGATGAACGTGTCCTACATAGTGTTGCATGCCCTCAACTCCCATTGGAATTGCAGAGCAATGAATACCTTAGAGAAAGCTTTCAGACATCTAAGCACTTTGTTTAAGTGATTTGCTAAAAGTTCTACACACATAGCATTCCTTATTCTCAATTACACTAAAACCGTGTTACATTAACTGGGCAGAAGGCCAGCAAACACAATCTGAACCCTACAATATCAACCTAGTGCCTTAAGCACGGGATCATTCTTTCCCCTTAAAACAGGCACAAAAAAATTTCCAGAATTTTTGGAAAAAATGGTACAAATGGCAGTCTGTCAATGAGGGCAAATGAGTAAAACCAGGGAAGTGGTGAGTGGGGTGTATGTGTGTGCCTGTGTGCATAAGGAAGCAGTAAAAGCGAGGAGTGGCAAGATGGAGAGGCTGTGGAGAAGGTCAGGAATAGCAGAAATTCAGGAGAGACAATGTGAGGAGTAGTACTGGTAGTATATGCAAAGGAGGTTGTTATGGGAGTGAGAACCAACACAGCAAATGGTAAGACATGAATAAATGTATTGCACATGTTTAGAACAAACAAATCTTTAGTACTCAGTATGTCATTTGTATCCAAACTCAGATAAATCTCTGGAAAAAGGAGTCATATGTACCTTAGAACACCACGATAGTTATAAATAAAATGTGATTTCTACCAAATGGTGGTTTGGGGTTTATGTTTACTGTTTATTGTCCTTTATGACTCATGTATTTTCTCCTTAGCATGTTACAGTGTTTATCTTGATTATGTAATTATTACATGTTAAGCTGTACTTCACTATATTGATCTACCACTACAGTAACCATTGTGCTTTTATTTTATTTGTTAAAGAATTACCCTTTAGGTTCTCCCAAATCCTACATAACAGCTTCTAGAAACTTCTTGAGGGAATACTTGTCAAAAAGATTTCAAAGGCTTGGGAATTTACATGGTAAAATCAAAGGGCCTTAGACGGAGGCTTTGATCTTGCAGTTTTGTGTCCTACCACCTTTCCCACTCTTTTTGATCCCTTCCACTTTTGCTGAAGCTAACTACTGCCCAAAAAGCAAAGCATGACTTCTCTAAGAGGGATGCGTTTGTCCTGCAGTGTCACTTACTATATTAAATGCTGTTTCAGAGAATTCCTTTTACCTGCCAGGTCCCACTCTTCAAAGGTGGATATACCTCTGTAGGAAGGGACTATATAGACAAAGGCATTGCCACATGCCTAATGACGAAAGAAAGGCAAATTTCCTGAGAAAGGGAATATGTTTTACCAGAACAGTTCATACTGCTACTTTCAGGCCTGCAAGTCAAGTATGTAAAGCTCTTGTAAATAATTTTTGAAAATTTACTACAATATTGTAAAAACTACTACAGTATTGCTCGGATAGTAGAAGGTGGCACAGGAACATGCTGACCCACTTGCTCCTGCAAAATTTCCCAGGTTAAGTTATCTATTGTGTCTCTGGCTGAAGATAACACTGGTGCCTAATACTTTCACCTTGTGTTTCATACACAGTGATGAGAGACTTCTGTGATACAGCAGTCTCTCTTCAAAGACAGAGCTTCCAAAACAATCCTCAAAGATTTGCTGCATCAGATTTTCTGGTAAAAGGGATTTGTGGTCTGATCAAGCAAATGTCAAGAGCTGTTCCTAACCTTGTGCTCACATTTCCCTTTCTAAAGGGAGAAATGGCCAAACCTAAACTCCTCTGGGCCGACCACAAGAGAAGTGACAAAGAGCCGACTGTCTGTCAGTGGGGGAGAAGGGTGAGCTGATAGACATAGATCACTCCCTGGGAATAGCAGCCAACCTGTCAGCCAGTCTATTAACACCACAGTCACTCACCATAACTTTTACCCTACATTGACCACAGGCCATGTATTTTCAATGAGAGAAATATAGTTTGTCAAAGTACCAGCTTTTACTGTTAAAAATACCATTCTGATATTTTGCGTGTCACCTCCGGAGGGACTGGTCACTTGCTGAAAGCATGTTGCAAATGCCTCCCCAAAGTTATATCTCTTGTGTAATAGCCACAACCTGTCTATTATTTTTGTACAGCAGGAAAGCAGTAAAACATCTTTTAAATAATCCCACTTCAAGTTTAAGCTCAATGCTGCAGAAAGCTGTCATGGTGATTTTGTTCTCATAGTCTGAGAGAAAGGGAAAACAACCTTTATTCCTGTTATAATGGGAGTGGATCCTTTCTGTGGTTACTGTACAGAGAGCTTTGATGTTTTAGGGTAGAACTGTAGGATGTTATTCACTGTTCACTCTTGAGAAACCAACACACACAGCATAAATGTAATTTGAGTTTAAAGAAAAACAAACACACACACACACAAAGATCAACTCAGGTGCTGCAGAGAATATTGATGTGCAGTAAATTGGAAGAACTTGATCTCTTACGTGTTCAGCCTCCCCTGTGTGTTTGGTTTTCTTCCCCATGTCCTTTGAGCTGTCTGTTATTTTAACACAGTGCCAGGTACCAGAATACTGTACAAACATTACAGTGCCTCACACCAAGGAGAGCACAAGAGCACACAAATGATTGATGTAAATTTGGACACATTCAAGACTAAGTGTTACAAGAACCGTAAGGCTTCTGGCAAATTAGTTTGACTCTCACAAAATAATTTTTACTGGGAAATATTAGTAGAATGTTTTTTAAGGACTGCATTAGCCAAGATTGCAGTGCAATGACATGAAGACAAAGCTGTGAAGGAGGCTATGTGTCACCAGGTATAGGAATTCAAAGTGAGATTGGCAAAGCAATCATATCATGCCTGTGAAAATCTATAAGCACGTTGCTGAATACTAGAATGTAAAGAACAAAATAAGGCAGAGCAGTAATTCAGTTTCTCTAGGAAATTATATCCATTATTTTTAAAATCTATGCAATGGATCAGGTGAAAAAGCAAGGAATGAAACAATATGAATAGGGCCACCTACAGCCTACAGGCCTGCTTACATCCATATGGTAAATTATCAGCTATAGCATTTATTTGTTATTAAGAGCAGGTTGTACTGCTGAAGTAATCAGATTATTGAGCTCTTCCCAGCTGAAATTGGTTGAATGTGGAAAAAATCCTTAGAAAACGCAATGAAATCCATAGTTACCATACATTTCAATTGGATTTGTTTATTAGCTGGTGTTACTGGCATAAGGTCAAATATTCAACCCACTCCTGTTATCATTTTGATCTTTAAGAGCCTACAGACATTAGCAGTCATTACCTAATTGGAATTTGCCTTCAAGTACCTTTAACAAAGCATGAAGTATGAGAAATGAACAGCTTGCAAGAAATTTGTGGTATGCTTTCTATTTGACTGTGTATGTTTTCCTCATAATAATTTATTTTGTTACCACTGTGTCACATGCCCAAGGACAAGAATCTTGAGGTTAAAATGTTCTGTTATCTTCCCCCAGTCATTTTTAGAACGAGAGTAATGAGAAAACTCCAATATTCCTAAAACAAGAATAAGCAAAAATTACTAAGTACATTCCATACATAATATTCCCAGCAGTTCACATAAAAAAGAGGTTGATTCTCTTGCCATGCTATCAAGGTTGGATTGTATACTCCCGTGTGAGACAAGAAACAGGTAGGAAGTTACAAATCAAAAGGAGATACATAGACAGAAAATACAGGAAAGAAGATAAAGTGTATTTCTCATCTTCTCCATGTCACAATCCCTGACACGTTGCCTAACAACATTATGAACAGATCTTGAAATTTTCAATATCTTTTGCTCAGTGATCAGAGAGAAGTAACTTTTTCCACTAAAAACATGTTTCTCTTTCAGTAGCTGAATTAACATTTTGAATACAAAATACTGCATATAAGTTGACTTAAAATTATTCAACAGACTAATTCTGGAGAAGATATCCGACTAAATAAACTAAATTAATGCCAAATCTTAAAACTAGGGAGAAATGTTTTGCTTGCATATTTAATTCCATAGTGGGTTGGGCTTTGAACAGTAAAAGAAGCGTATCTTCTAGCTGATCGGCTTTAGAGGAAAAACAACCCATCTTGAGAACACATGTCCAAAATTAAATGACTTGCAATCTTTGCTCTTGTTATTGATGGACTTTATAAGTTCAATTAGTTAAATGAATTAAGGAAATCACAGCATCTTATGAAGAGGTTTGAAGAGTTAAACACCTTGTGAAAAGCTGCTTTATCTTACACTACTTTTCCTAACCATTATGTAAGGAAAATATCTCCAAGCACAGCTTTATTATCAAACCCTGAGGTGAAAGAAGCCCTGGAAAGTCAAATGGTTATTTCTCTGGCAAGGATAACACCTTCACAGCTGCTGAAGAAGGCTCTGTACTCGTACAAACTCACATTCTTTATTTCTTGATAAATGTGCTACAATGTATTTTTAAAATGTGGTGTTTGGAACAGAAATAATGTGTGAATTCTTCCTTTTGTCTCTCTCCAGTGGTACTCTTTGTACTAATACAAAGGAGGGGTGTCAATCATGTTTAGTCCGAAACCCTGGCTACAGATAGAGTTACTCAAGTCTAGGTCTTCATGGTTCTATTTTTTGCAGAGATTGATCACTAGAATGGTTTATATTGTTATGTACACTAGATTACCTATGGACAGGTCTCATACTATTATATAAGAACTATCAGGACTTAAAAAAATATTCCTAAAATAAGAAGAGCCAAATTGTTGCCATCACAGGCCTGTTTAGCAGTACATCTTGTCTACCCATTAGTGCTCCCAGCCCGACTCGGTTTCTTGCAGTTGTTCTTCCTTTTCCCTTCCATGAGGGGCTCCAGTTCTTTCCCTTACACCAGCAGAAGAGCTACTCCATCACAGCTTTTTCTTTTTTATTATTTTTACTGGTTTCTTTCACGTATCTCATGAATGGTGCGGACACAAGAACGGTTGAATCAGTAGGGCTGAGGGAATGGCAATGGCAAGAGTAAAATAGGGACCACAGAGCATTGCAGGGGCAGAGTTCTCTTAAACTGGTTCCCAGCTGGCCATCTGTGGTCCTCAGTTCTCAGTTTCTCCTTGGAGAAGCAAGTGTAAGTTATGGCAATAATACGACTCTTCCTCACCCAAACTCAGTTACAGGGAGGAATGGAAAACAGAGTGATGGCTTCGGGATTCAGGCTCCTGAGGTTACAAATCTCTGCAAAGTAATTAAGGACTGGTATTAAGTAACCATCACTCATCCCTTAGACCTGTATCTAAGTTAAAGAATGCTCTTCAATATTTAGTTATTAGCTCATAAGTTTAAAAAACATCAGAACTGCAGTATCAATATGGGAAAATGGCAAGGAAGGTAGGGGCACAGCTGAACTGCCAAAAATTTCACCTTTCCCTACTTGCGGGATGACACACTCAAGGAATGAAGCGATTTTACTGTTCAGCTATGTGCCTGCATATAATTTTGTTTAATAATGTACTTAGGAAATTGCTGCTTAAAATGGGTCCCAAAAAGCCATCAGTTTGGCTGAAATCTGAGTAATGCTGTGGAAGAAGATGAGAGAGAAAAACTATGTTCCTGCCCTTTTTGGTCTGCATTTGTATGGGGATGAAGTAGGCTGCAGTGCAGAACAGTAGTTTTGTCGCAGAAGATATCTCAGCTGATAAAAAGAAATAACCTTGTCACCTTCTGTATTCTTTGCTTAAGTTAACATTATGTCATTATGCTTCTGGTATTTTACGGTGAGACACTGAGTCAAACTAACATTTCTTTTGTCTTTTTAGTTTTTGTCCTCCTTGTCAGAACCTTGACCTCTAGGCATAATGTGTGCATTGAATTAGACATCTGCTCTCTCTGGATTTTAGATATTTGCACCTTTACTGGAGACTTCAATTCAGGAGTGTAACCCTGTTCTTGCTAGCACTGGTACAAAGCAGGGATCATTACAATACAGTCAGTGGAATTACTCTGGTAGAGGATGGGGCCAAATGGGGCTCAGGATTGTCCACAGACTTTCAGACAATTGGAAAAGATGTTGCAGTATGTCCTCCAATTACTATTAACAAAAGTGCTCTTCCCCACATAGCCATTTTTCTCAAAGTGCCAATTTGTTTCGAGCTCTGCTTCCCATTAAGACTTCCCCTGAATGAGGGCAAATGAGAGTGATGCTCACTTTCATCAGCCAAGCAGTATTGGAGGACTGGCCTTGCTATTACTATGCACTTACAAGCAGCTCAGAAGCAATTGCAACACACTTGGTTGTCTAATTTGAAACTCTGAAAAATAAAGGAAAGGTTTTTTAAGGCTCAGTTCAGGAAGAGAATAGCCTGTGCAGCAGCATTTAAAACTTTCAAGTGCTTTTTAGAACAATCTTGATAAGAATTCTTCCCTCTTTTCTCTTTTCCAGCTTCTAGGATGTGGTGTGCTTCTCCTGTGAGAATTCATGACAGCAAGAGATACCTTAGAGATAAGGTAAGAACTGTGAGAAAAGGGTTTGCCTTTATTGTTATTAACATGCCCAGATTTTACAGCAAAAAGCAAACCTCATCTTGGTAGGTGAAGAGGAATGTTCAGCTATATAGAAATTAAAATGCACTGCAAAGCAAGCTGTGAGCTTTGAACAGTGATCAGCTTGGCTGACAAATTAAATAATAAAATTCTGCATTGAGATCTCTTGGTGAATTAATGAGTGAAATCCATTGGCTCCTGTCCTTCCTGTCCTTCATGGTCTTGGAAGAAGTCTTGCTTATGGTTCATGAGCCCAGATTTGACTTGGACACTCAGAGCTAACCCAGTGGTCAGGGTCCTGGCAGTCTGCTTGAACAAAAACAATTTTCATCTCTGTAATGTCAAGTTTATATCCATTTACGCTCCCTTATATATGCTTAGATTAAGAGTGACAGAATCTAATTTAGGAAATTTTATTAATCACTTTTGAATCTAACTCTGTATCAGTTTCATAAGGGAAATTAAATAGAGATGTCCTGTTCATATTTATGAGGTATATTTTCCTCTACCTCAGAAGCATAGCTTCTGGTTTATTCTTCCTAAACAGCTTCTCAAAAGAATGAGGGCCGAGAAGCTGTCTACACTGGCATACACACAGCTCTCTGCT